>PVLD010025307.1:0-23925 GCA_004027595.1 Dinomys branickii | reverse complement strand
AACTAAAGACAGATACATACTTATGTCAATACACCCTTCTTGGCAATAACTGGGTTAGGTAGATCTGTAGGAAATAGGTAAACTGTCAAATATCTTTTCTTAAACCAGCAGGAAAAAGATGTATATTGGCAGACGTTGGATTTGTATTTTTTTGTACCGCTATGGATTCAAATGTGAAGTTCTCATAATTGTATCAGTATGTTAACATTTAAATATCTTCATATATAGAAAAAAACATACGCACATAGTCCACTAATTGAACAGGGGAAATTTAAAACATATTGTCAAGCTGAATAAAAAAACCACATTGAAAAACCTGGGTGATGTACAAACAAAATTGTAAATAAATACTGAGTTACAGCTGTTAACTAAACTTCCATGGAACCATGTCTGCACATGGGGACACGGGGAAAGCACACCTGTGACATCCCGGCGGAAAGACATCCCTGTGAGAGCCACTGCGTCTCTGCGACTCCCACACAGGGAGAAGAATTTCTGGATATAAAACACAGACTCTCTTATAGCTTTGTTAAGTTACCATCTTTGTCACATTTAAAGTTAACTTACTATGTCTTAATCTATTTAGCACATTCTGAAGTATCAATATTTAAATCAAGGCTTTTATACATTAGTCCGCTTGTTTGAAGCTCTCTGTCCAGGTAGTAGCTTCCTCTCTTTGTTGCATCTTTAGTAGCTATTACGTAGTCCAATCTGGGTCAATTAGGTAAGATGTATTTTCTTCTCTATTTATTTTTAACTTTCCTTCAACATTTTGTATATGTGCACTGATTAAACCAGTGAAAATGACATTACTGAATAAATGCTACACATTTCCTATTAAACAAAATCAGTTTTATCAAATATTAAATACACAATATTTTCCTTAGCTTAAATTCAGTACTTGTTTTCTATTTTTCTAGTCATTGCAACCCTGCCAATAACCGCGTCACTTAAACTTTCTTTTTTGACTGCAAAGATTCTAAACTCTGATGTGTAATAATATTTACGCTAAATACACTTAAAGTAGACAACAAAATTTCAAGTAAAATAAACTGCATCCACATCTACTAGACCGACCAAACAGGTCTGGACATCTAGATTTTAATTCTATAAATTACACAAATACATTTTACATTCTTAAATAATGAATGCTTACAATACTAACTTGTAAGCCTTTCCACATAAAGCAACTTACACAGAAATGTGAATGGATCAGTACTTGTTACAGATTGCAGCGCTCTCTTGATTTTCTCTTCTGTGGCTGCTGTTCTGTCTTCCTGGTTTCCACGAACCACTGAACAAGTCCTTATGCTTTGGCTATGAAATCTGTTTGAGCTGAATGAGGCAACGTTGGTTATTAAGGCTGATTTCTACGATGGAGCACTGCCCTCACATCCGATGCCGTCTCCAGGGAACAGGTGCAATCCCAGCTATCTTGAATCTTCAGGCTCTGTTTTGATGACTTTCTTTTCCAAAGTGAAAGCTGAGTGAGGGTAGTCTTTTAAAATCCCAAGACTCTCTGCATAAAAATGAAAACACAGCAAATGATATTTCAGACCAATGAAACTACAAAAATAAAAAAATATATAAAACAAAATTCCACAACAAATAGTATCAACTGTTTAATAATTCTACAGTTCTATATAAAAATTTGTCTACAGAGTGGCAGTTAAAAACTTGGGATTTGAATTTCAACAGTGCCAATTACTAGCTATGCATCCATCACTGGGCAAGTCCCACCCTTCCTCAGCCTTAGTGTCTTCATCTACAACGCAAGGTGACTATATAAAATGTCATGAGAGTCAAATGAAGAGATGAACATAAAACAAGGAGCATATATAAAACATACTGTTTTTAAAAACTGCTTGGCACAAAGTGAAAAAATATGTAAAATAAACTGCTCACTCATATACAACTGTTATGGGTTTAAAATATTTACTATCAAAGAAGAAATGAGACAAGAAAGTATCTTCAATGTTTAAATGTGGAACTATTTTTAAAAGTTCCTCAAGCTATGAGACAGTCAGGGAAAAAATAAGGAGTGTACTTTCATAAGAAATTAGTCTACAGAGTTGTAAGTGCTTAGTTATTTCAACCTCATAAAAATGTAATCATTACATGAAGTATTAAATACAGGGCAGCAGACAGACAGACAGACAGAAATACACACACATACACACATCCCCAAGGATTCCAGAAAGGTACCTAATACTAACAGTTTATCTGAAAGTAAGTGGCTCAGTCTATGAATCCACTCTCTCAATACAGAAAGGGATTTTTAAATTGAGCATAATAATAAAAATAGTAGGCACCACTTGCCGAGTCCTTGTCAGCCATACAATTTATATGCATTGTTCGATTTAACCCTCCTAATAGGGGGTAAAAATTATTAATGCTTTACAAATGAAGTCATGAGGGGGAAGAATTAAGTAACTGTAATTACATTAGGGTTACTGAGTCAGTTATCAGTGCTGAAATCTGGGCCCATGTTTGTACTGTGTGGAACCTGAATTACCTCTACTCAATTTTTTAAAAAGAAAAAAGGCTTTTTTAAAGGTATTCTTTTGTTCTATGTTTATAAAGCCCTATCTAAACTACACCTTTGTGCCAGGTGTGGTGAAAACTATGGAGAATATTTAAAGTAATTTGTTATAGTAAAAGACACATTGCCATTAATTCCCTTCAAAATCCTTCTGCTTGCTTCAAACACACTTATCCCACCACCCTTGCACTCTCTGAAGCAATTCTACAAGTCTTCTTTCCCAGACGTCTTCAGCTGTGCTGCTGTGGCTCCCTCAACGGCCTGAGTCAACGCCCAAATCTCTGTTTCATGGTCACTCTGAGCGTGAGGAAGAGCTCAAAGTCGGTGCCGCACCCAGGGAGCGAGGGGGGTGAAGACGCACCATCATGTTGTATTCGCCTGCCTTTCATCTGCATAGTCCTCTGCAGTGCTGTGCACCATATTTTTTGATCACTTTGTAAAGTCGCTTCATAAAATCACTAACAAAAGAGGGCTTCCACCAGAACTGCTTCAGAAAACAGCAATAACCTGGGTTAAGTGTGCTGAAAGTGAGGGGGAGTGTTTGGAAGGGAATTAATGCTCATGTATCTTTTACTGTAATATTTTTAATTTTTAAAATTATTCACTATAAATTTTTTAATTTTTAAAAATATTCACTACATATTTTGATCATACTTCGTAATAGAGATGTAAATTATGCTCTTACAGTAAGAAACATGAGTAATGCAAATGGAGTATTTTTTTTATAGACAGAGTTCAAAGAAATTTTCATTGGTGGAAAGCTTTAGTTTTATTTTTTAAGAACTTTAAATGATTACTTTTTCATATTGCAGGAAATGAGACTAATAATTATTAGTTTAGAATCATTTTCAATTTCTTAACCTCTTTGATAGTCTTAAAGCAGTATGAAATAGCTGATGAAAGTCATAGCACTAAATATTTAGAACTTTGGCCTTTTTCTGTAGCCTAAGCAGAAAACTAAAAGAGATTGATTCTTAATATCTCTTTTCCTGGTAAATATATAACTTACTCTATCAGATCCAAAGTCAGGTTTATTTCTAATATTTCCAAAACTACTCTTCCCAGTGACTTAGAATACAAATGCAGAGTTATTCTATCTGGTCTTGGGCCTCCTCATCTATAAAATTAGTGACACTAAGTAACCCTTAAATTTATCTATCAGTCTATCAAACTCTTCAGAGTCTGACAGATTTCTTTTGAATGGTGCTGATCTAATGCTCTAACTCACTTTATTTGAATAAAAATATGTAAATACCCAACTAGAAACTGCTTATCCTTTCTAAGACATTTATCTGGAATATGAATATCATCCCCAAAACACATCTGCATTAAAAGTTTAGACTTTGTTATACAAGATTTTCTTAGGATAAGAGCAAATATGCCATTTAGCATTCAGTTTGAAAGTCACCATTCATGTAACAGCTAATGAAATAATCTCAACCTTTCGAGTTTACCCTATCACTCTTTGGAATACTTTGTTATCAAAAAGATTAGCTAATGTTATGGCAATCTGCAAAGGGAGAGGAAGTGACTAGCAACATTGTTCTGATGGCATCTGGGAGCCAGGAGCGAAGAGGGACAGCAGTAGTAGGAGCAAAGAATGGAAAGATGTTTTCTCCCAGTTTCACTCTGCTCATGCACACATTCTCACCTGATGAGTGCGACTTGGCCTCAGCAGAGTAAAGCCTACTCAGCTCCCCGTCCACCACAAAATGATGAGGGTGTCTGTTAGATAAATTAGGCATTCGGAGATTCAAAGGTCTTTCTCCTGATGAAAAGAAAAAAATAATATGAGTAATACTAACAACACACTAGAGCCTTTCTTTAAAATGTTTTCACAAATTGCTTGAACACGTCTTTGGAAAAGAGCAAAGTCAATAGGCACTGAGGAATTTAAATAACAGTGGGGAAAAAAACTTTTCTAAAATAATAATTTAGGAGGAAAATGGTAAGTCATTTTAGCTACTTCCAAAATACCTAATTCTACCTGGACATTTTTAACAGTTAAAAATGAACTAAACAAAAGAATTCTGGCAAGCGTTTCACCTTCAGTGTCTAACGCATTTCCTCTGCAGGCATTTTCTTACTAGGACAACCATTTTACCATGGCATGTACATCATTAACAACACAGTAACAAATACTAGACAGAGATAGCTTTACGCTGATTACAGATTTGAAAAAAAAAACCTACACCAAAACTTATAAAAAACAATTAGTGCAGATACAGTAAAAATGCTTTCTATACTAAATCATCTTATCTGTCAGAAACCTCAATCATATCTGTCATAAACCTCAATCTTTCAAATGAGCAAGTTGCTACCCCACATTAAATTATCCTGGGCTCTCCAAGGTCACCAAATCTATCATAACTGCCTTCGCTTCTTAACTGTTAAACATGACTGGAGAAGTTAAACAAGACCTCAACCAAAAAGTTCCTATAATATTTTAAAAAGGAAGAATTTTCTCCTCCTCCAGTACTCTCCTCTGCTGAGACGGCAGCACCACACGGCAGTACTGCACTCTGTGTTGGAGAACGCTTGCTGTGATGTATTCTTACTTGGAAGGAGGCCCTACTGACAACAGTAACCCTTCTCTATAAAAACACAAGAATTATGTAAAAGACAATATTTTCTTCAAATGCTGAGTAACCACTCAAACCTGGAGGCCACATGCACACACTTGACACTGCCCACCTTCAGTGAGAACATGAGCGCCTGCCAGGCAGGCATGTACTGCTCACTGCTTTGTCCTCAGTGCCTGCTAGGGCTTGCTTCTGGAGATGCTACCAAGACCCAGATGCACTGGACGGGGGAGTAAGTGCATGGCTTGAGATTTTCTTCATGTGAAGACATGAGAAATTAAATACTTTCCAAAAAAGTGATAATAGTCATAAAATCACATAGCTGTCTAAACCTGACTTGTCCTCTGTCATAATTACTTAGAACTACCATATTCTCTTAAGAAATGACAGTTATAAATTTCAGGTAAAGCTATTTTTGAAATTTACAAAAAATACGAAGTTTTGCTCCTTTTAAAATGACCAGGGAGGGCCAAGGAGATAGCTTAGTAGCACAGTGCGTGCCTGGCAAGTGCAAGGTCCTAAATTCAATTCCTAATACCAAAAAAAAAAAAAAAAGACCAGGGCTGGAGGTATAGCTTTGTGGTAAAGCACTGACCTACCCTACGCTAAGACCCTGGGTTCTCTCTCTCTCTTTCTCTCTCTCTCTCTCTCTCTCTCTCTCTCTCTCTCTCTCTCACACACACACACACACACACACACACACACACACACACACACAATGACCTGTACTGTTCACATCTCCCAACTGTACCACCACTCAAGCACATGTAACTAGTGTACAGGAAAAATAAAATTAAAAGATTTTACAAATTAAAATTTGTAGGATGCATTTTCCTTTTTTTTCAAAAAGGAGGCAATTTAAAATTAATTTACACAAAGAACTTAATAATTTCCACAAAACACCAAGGTTTAAAATTCAGCAATCCTTTCCATTTCTCTTTGGAACATGCCTGAGAGGCCCAGGGCCGAGGAGGGAGGGCTACCTTGGCCATCGGCGCTCTCGGCAGGCAGGCCATTGGGGCTGTGCTCCTCGGAGCCCTGCCTGTACAGCCCGGTGGACAGCCTTCTCTCCGCGTGATGCAGTCTCTCGTAGCCAGCTTGGGCGCACAGGAACTCCATCTGCTTTGCCATCACCTTTTCAGGCTGCTAGTAAGTAAAGCAAAAATAAAATCAGTGACTATAAAACGTTCTACATTTTAAATGGTTTAAAACGCCAATTTCAGGTTCTAGTAAATATATTTAGTATTCATTAAAATTAGTTCACATTTCATGTGGTACATTTAGTTCCATAAATAAAGGTCTATATTATGTTAAACACAAATTGCTGGATTCTGTACAAAAGAAAAAAGGTTTCTTCTCAGTCCTGTGAAGAATATTCCATCCCAGCTCAAAGGCAACAGAACCTTAACTGTTTGCCAAGGTAGCGTGTGCTTTAAAGGATTTTAAAAAGGAACCTAAGAGCAACAGCAACATCTGCTATCAAGTGCTTCTAACACACAGGGTGAAATCTCAGCATTTTTATTTAGAATTTGGCACTACACAGACTCAGATAGGATGACAGTATGTTTGCGAGAATAAGGTGTAAGATGTTTGTCTAGAAGAATAAGACAAACATATCTCCTACTAAAATTAAACAATACAAATTATGCAGAAAAATATCAATGCCAAGGGGCATCTTCATCTGCACTGCAGAATGAAGCCGCAGTATTTTCCAACCAATGATAAAGGACATGTTTTAAAATACAAAATTAGTGAGGTGACATATACATTTGCCTCATGTTCTGTAAGTTCCTTTCCTATGCAGTGCTCTAAATTACTCGTATGTGATATTCAAAGCAGTGTATCTGTGGCATTTTGCCAGAAGGTAATAGTCAAAATGCAAAGATATGAATCACTGCCATGTTATGTAAGAGTGGTGCATGAAAGCTGCTATATAAAATTGGTTACAAAATGTCATGAATCACAATATTAAAACCCAACAGGTAAAATGTATTAATTCATTGGATATGTAAGATAAATGCTCATACTATTTTTCTAGAGATACATAAACCAGATCAAAAGTAACCATAAATTTACTTCATTTGAGCTTGCTACTACTTAAGTGATAACATTTCAGTTAAGCACTTCTGAGTGGGGAAATATATTTGTCATACATTTAATGTGAAAAAACAAAACATGATAGTATTAAATTTGAATAAAAGCAAGTCATTAGGAAGAATCAATACGACTGAAACTTTCAGTGCTTTCCAAAAGAAAATGTTTGCAGAAAGGACTTTAAATTTTCACTTCAGTGTTCATACACAAATAATTTAATGGCAAAGTACCTGAAGATACATATTAATTTAACAATTTTTAGTACACATAAATATAAATGAATAACTACGGTTTCAACTACTAATATTTTATTCAGAACCAGTATTATTTGATCTTGGAGTTGTACTATACGTAGGCTTAGTCAACATGGCTGTTTTCCCAACTGCTTCTTTTCTAATAAACTATAAAGAGTAAGTACGTAGAGTCAATCAGACAGATGCCACTCATGAACCAAATCAAACCAAGCTGTTATTCTACCATGTTGATTCAGGTGCAGATCAGATGATATTTTTAAAACAACCAGAAATACACACAGTTCTTAAAATTCTAAAACTGCAACTAGCTGAAGCGGTCATTTGTGTTTTAGCTTACAGATATAACTGGTAGTTTACGTCACCTGTGAACTAAGGGCTGCAAGCTCTTCACTCTTAGCTCTTGCCTGCTGGAAGAGGGTTTGCACAGAATCCTGGAAGTCTGGAAACCCATCCTGGGAGTAAGAGAATAAGTTCTTAGTATTTGGATGGTAAAAGAGAAAATACATGTGTTTCAAAAACTCAGGAAATAAAGCAAAGAAAACCATCTTAATCTCACTATGCAAATAATCATAGGTAAGATTTCAACATACGTAAGTTCATTTCAATCTCTTATGGTACAAATATTTTATGTTCTATACTGTAACTTCAATAAAAACATGAATGAAAAATGTAACTTTTTTCATGTTTTATATTGGAAAACAACTTTATGATCAATGACAATAGTTATATAGCATTTCAACTGATGGTTTCACTGACCACCTGCCATTAACCCCATGGGCTTTTACAATAAGCTGTTATCTAGTCCTGTTTTATTTTAGAGGCAGGGTGTCATTGAGGCTTGGCTCCAACTTGTGACCCCTCTGCCTCCCCCTCTGAGAGTGCTGGAGTTACAAGCATGGGTCACCAGGGGCACTTCTGCATTTTACATGTATCATCTCATCCTCTTCAGAAACAACTCTATAGTTTTCACTGTTTCCGTTATTTCACAACTACAGACAGATTGAGTCCATGCTCAATCTATAAAACCATACAGTGACTACTTTGTGAAACAACAATAAATACAGGCATTTCTCTTACAGTCTGTCCTTTTACAAGAACTGGCTTCAATGCTGTTACTTGTACTTAATTTGAAACCCAATTTTACTGATTTCTGTGGCACAGAGCATGTTATTTTACTGTTTTGTCTTCTGTAAAAGGGGTGTAACAACTGTACCTAGGTAACTTACAGAATCATTTTAGGATAGCAAATAGTCATGTCATGAAAAATACTTAGCATAGTTCTCACTATCTAGAAATTACCCAATAAATATGTTACTAATATTGACTATCTGAATCCAAAGCTGCCAGGTTTAATCAAGTGTAAAGCGGCAAGTGATCAGTAGCTTATTACCCAGAGAGAAAAGGATACATTTCAGGGATACTTACACAGTATGATTATTTAGACAGAGTAGGAACTAGATACTGAATGCTACATCAATCAAGAGAACAGAGTATGTTGGTGGGGAACTGTCTTAGTAAAAGCACACTGGAAATCTAAAAATGTGTTTATTCATTCAACAAAAATGTCACCTAACTGCTTCACATACTGTACTTATATGGTGATGAAAAGCAAACAGGAGAGACACACCTTCAGTGCTCATAGTAAATGCAGACCAGAGAGGGAATAGACAAGACATGCAAGGCACTGCAAAGCCTGGAGGAAGTCCAGGCTGAGACGTGAAGAAAGACTGTTCCCATACACAAAGGAGGCATACAGAGGGCCTGGACCAAAAAGAACAGGCTATACTCTTGACACTAAAAAATAACATACATTAGATAGGGAATACTGCGGACTGAGAAAGATGAAGTGAGTAGAAAAGTTCAGAAAACATTGGACCAGGCTTTCTGTGGTCTTTTAAACTATGTTAAGAATTTTAAGTTTTATCTTAAATTCAAAAAGAAGCCATGAAGCTCTTAGAAAACAGACTGACCAGATCTGCACCTCAGCAAGGCCAATCAGAATGTGATGGGGTCTATGATGGGAAATAGGAGACTGGCTAGAGGGCTGTGGTAAAGGAGAAGGTGGCTCTGTCCCGGACAGACGTGATACAACAGAGAAATGAAAGCACCCCTGAGACTGGGCACTCCAGAATGTGGTGGTGACATCTGCTATAATAAGGAATTCTGAGCCAGGGTTAGGGAAGGAACAGAAAATTGGTGAATCTACTCATGGACACGCTGAGTGTCCAAGCTGGTCAGACTCTGGGCACCTCAGTCGGACATGCAGGTACCAGAGTTTGGAGCTAGGTATAGAGTCAGGGCTGCAGACCCAGCCTTCAGGGTGACTGGCTCATCAGCCAGCTCTGAGTGGAACACGCTCAGCCAGAATCCACCCGTGCCTCAGCCTCTCAATATTGTTTTTGAAGGAGTTTTCAGAAAGGAAAAGGAAGTTAGGAACCAGAGGTAAGGTCTTAGGAAAGAATGTTAACCTCATTATTTCCAGTGTTCCCAAATTTTAAATGGGGATTATACCACGTTTCACCTGCCCAGAGGAGACTTGTGGGGATTAAAGGAAGCAACGCAAATGGTAAATCATGTCATAGAAATATATGGTGTCATCACCACCAACAGGATTATTCAGCCATGGGAACCCTGAAAAGCTGCATGGTAAGAACTTCCAACTCTGCGTGTCAAAATTTCGGTTCCATTATTCATCAGGAGAAATAAAAGCTTGCAATAAGTAATAAACGATAACCAAGGAATGAGGTATCCTTCGGCGACTGAGTACATTAGTCATTCTGATCTCTCCCAGTCTCGGTAGCTCACCATAGACGGGAAAACAAAGATCAAGTGGCTGTCACTCTGTGTGGCGCAAAGGAGGTGTAAGCTGCCCAAAATACAAGACTCACAAGGAAAGAAAACTGAGAACATTCCCACGAAATTGGTCTCTTCCACATTAAGTTTGATGCAGGACTTTTGTTATATGTCTCTTAAGCTCTGTTTTCAACACCAGCTGTACCAGGGTGTGAGCAATTTATCTCCATGTCATACCCTTGGCTGCTGCCATCAATCACAGTGTTCCCTTGCTGATGAGACTCTGGGTTTGAACACTGAGAAAATAAAAGATATAGGGTGGGACGCTGTTCAGGATTTATTACTCCCGCCCCACTGATCTCCACCCCAGGCCCCTCATCTTCTCTGCCGAACACCACAAGCTGCTTTAAAGGCACTACTCAGCTGTCTTTCAACGACTTGTTACAGCAAATGTTCTCAGCCCCACATGTGCGTTTTCCTTTTTTCTACTCACACTTTCTGTATGAATAGCAGATTGTAATGCTTCTGTTTTTCTGATTCAGAAGGAACCAGTCTACACTGGATTAGTCCAGGTTTCTCTTCAACAAGCTCAGCAACAGTGTGGGTGGGCACCCTGACCCCTTCCCTCCCCCTTCCTCGAACCCCACTCCCACCCCACTGCAACTGCTAGCACATGGTTTCCTTTACGTTTTTCTTCATAGCCCAGTTCTCTGGCTTTCTGAGCTCTATTACATTTCATCTCTTTCAACCAGTTATCTCTACCTCCTTTGCAGTCCTAACCGCACAGGGTAAGAGAGCTGTCACTGACCTCTGCCTCAAGTCCAGCAACTCAATGAATGCAGGAAACTGACAGATGAGATACAAGCAGCAACAATCCCCCCTCTAAGATATTCCTTATAACACTACAGATTATGACAGAGTTTGCTCAAGCCAATGGAATCTACTTTTCATTAATGCTTTTAAGAATTCAGAAGACAAGACAGCTAAGACTTTGGCTCTCACTTCCTTGAAATAACTGTCAAGCCGTCTTAAATATATCCTGTCAGGGACAGGTATAAATAAATTAGACTAGTTTTTCTTAATTTATTCTAGCCTCCTAGCACTCTGTTTTTACTCATTATAAACAATTAGCATATCACTAATAATATCCTAGATAAATACACTCTGCAAGCAACTCACACTTAAATTTTCTACTCAAGACTTACAGGTGTTTAATAGCTTCTTTGGATTAGAAAATAGCTGCCACTCTTACCCTTTCTTCCTTCAAAGACCACAGTCCCGCACATCTGTGGCCTTCACATCCCATGAGGAGGAAAGGTCCAGTGCCAACAGTGTTTACTTTACAACCACGGTCCCTTGTGAATACGCATCAATAGCGAGAAAGGTGGCACTGCTTTGAAGTTTTGAGGTGAGACACAGATTGGAAATCCTGGCTCCGCAACCAGACAGCAGTGTGGCAACTTGAACAAGTTACTGGGCCTTTCTGGTCTGCCTTGGCTACAAAATGTAAATCATAAAGCTTCTATACACTGTAGAACAAGGTTTGTGATAATGAATTCAAAATGCCTGGAAGTGACTGGCACATAATAGTCAATAAAAAGTCATTATTTTTACAAGTGCTTCACAGCTAAATGATTTGGAGACCTTGACTAAAAAGGAAGGAGAACAGTAAAGATACTCTCCCTGAAAGAGAGCCCAAGCTGTTCACCTGGTTGGGCAGACCTGTTCCCAAGTCTTAACTAACACACAGGGTTGAAGGTGTTTCCTTGGAAACCCCCTCCAAGTGGTAGTTTCCCTAAGGCCTACTCAAACTTACCCAGGTTTTTTTTCTCTGTGGCTATCTCATCTACTCCAGGAGTTAAAAGAATAAATTTCAAAATCTCTACTGTTTTTGTCTAACACACCCTGTAAGGATGACCACTATTTAAGGACAACAGGTTAGCTTAGCACTTCTATGCAGTATTCACTAATATTTTAAAAAACAAATGAATAGCAACTAACTATCCTTAAGAGAGAACTATCTCCATAGTGGTTTCTAGGGAGGAAAATCAGACAAGTCTTTTAAAACTTCATTCCGGGCTGGAGGTACAGCTCAGTGGGCTAAGTGCTTGCCGCTGAGCACTAGGGCCCTGAGTTCGATCCCCGGTCCCGGTAAAAAAAAAAAAAAAAAAAACTTCATTCCACCCAGCTCTTCATGTACAGTTCAGAGAAATATTCAGCACAGAGAAGAGCTTACTAAGCTTGAACAAAGTACTACTTTTACTAGTGTACTCTGTTGCACTGATAATGGCAAGCAAGAGAATTTTCCTCTTTCCTTACATGTCAAATTATTTTGATATCATTTCTATCCTTTCTACCAGACGTTACATTTTCTTTTGGTGAACTGGAAAAAAATAAGCTGAGCAACTTGGCACAGATATTCATGGCTGCTGTAATAGATTTTTGAAAAGTGAAGATGAAAGGGAAGAGGAAGAAATCATCTCAATAATTTGAACCTAGTAACTAGCAATCAGTTACAAGTTAACATCTTTCCTTAACTAAAGAATATGCTAAGAATCACAAAGAAACATTAAATGAAGGAAGAGTAAAAAAGGCACACTCAAAAATTTCTAAAATTTTTCCAGGTCTATTTATGAAGTCTGTGGTGTCAATCACTTCTCTAGACAAATGCTTCTACTTACTGCTCTCTAAACATGCTTAAACTCTGTGTCACTTCTAATTTTTTTATCATCTTTGATCAATCAGGCATTCTAACGTCTGGGAATATGAGCACCTTTATTGAAGATAACAATATATAATATAACAACCATTGTTAACTTATCACCTAGTTTTGAAATTCTGTATCATTTTTATTGTTTTTGTGTTTGTTGTTTTTGTTTTTTCTCTTTAAAATTTTTTTAAGAAAACATGCTCAGTAATTTCTTACTTTGCCTTTGCCCACACCACTCCATTTATAACACCAGCCCAGCTCCCACGCAGCAGCCCTAACTTTTGGAACCCTGCCTGCCCGCCTTTAAAAACCTTGCTCAAATGATACTGTCCCATTAAAAGCCCCATCCACATCCTTTCTCATGCCAGGAAGTCTTCCTTTCTCCAGCAGCCACATAAGAGGCAGACATAAATGAAGTACCAATATTCACGAGGAGGCTTAGCATATTCACGATGGGCTGTAATTCCTATGCCTCAGGGCCGGAGACTCTGAACCACCAGTGGTACACGCAGGACCGTCCCACTCGGGGGCACAGTACAGTCCCATTGGGCAGCATGGGTGGTGCAAGCGACCTGATGGGACAGTCATGCATGTACCTTTCATTGGTGGGTCAACCTGGCAGGAGTAAGTTAAAGGAACAAAATCCCTTCACAGCCAATACTAACTACCTTAGTGTCAGCTTTCAGAACCAAAAGACAGCTCTAGAATCTAAAATTTCACTTAAGAACACCATAACAGAATTTAAATAAGGATTTATACAAAGTCTATATATTTTGCAAAAAATTATACTATAAGGGGCTTGGGATATAGCTCAGTGGAATAAGCGCCTGCCTAGCAAGCGCAGGGTCCTGAGTTCGATCCCCAGTACCGCCAAAAAAAAAAAAAAAGAGAAAAAATTACACTATACACCTACACACACATACGCTGAAGAGATATTGATGACTTGCAATATGTTAGTACATTACTAAAACCTAAGCAAAAACAAAATAAAATTTAAGACCAATGATAAAATCACTACTTTAAATTCAAAGCTAACATTTCTATTTCTGTGAAACAAAATCAAGAGTTTGGTAACTACAAGGCACAGCAGTACTGGCAGTCCTTAACTGGTTCTGGGAGGCACAAGGAGTACAAAAAATGCTAAGTACTGTACCAAATAAATGGTTTTGGCTAGAGAAGGTGGTGAGTCCACAGTGTCTACTACCAAGCAAATGGTAAGAACTATGACAAAACCTTCACACTGAAATGCATCCAGTGCCAAATTCAAGGAGCTGCAAGCAGTGGAGTATTGAGGTATGACTATTCAAGCAGCATAAGGCTGATCGGGCACTTGTCTTATCTAGAAGGATTAGAATGCAAGAAAAGGAAACACTGAGTATTTTAATTTTGGATCCATAACTGTTCAAGTGGCTTTGTGAACTCTGATAAAACAACGGTCAAACAGAACTACAACTGAATGACTTGCAGTGGAATGGAAGACTCACATCTAATGCTATAACTTAACACTCTAGGCCCCTAATAAGAGACTAAAAATGCTGCAACTGGATTCAAGAAACAATGCTTACATTTCAGATCAGAGCTACTGAGAGGGTCAGAAAGACAATACAGCCAAATATGAAACAATGGCAACTCCAGCTGTCCCCGACCATAAATCTCCATGTTCCACTGGGATGGAAAGCAAAGTGCAGCTGAAGTGTGAGGGGCCTGAGCCGCGAGCTCACTGAGGGCCACTAGTGGAAAACAGATGTGGGTGCTTTTCTAGGCTAGCAGCTGATGGTTCCTCCAGGCCTCTGGGTAGGAGATGTAACTTCTTTCCTTTAAATCCTCTGATATCTCAGGCTCCAACAGTTTCCATGTTCACCTGCTTTTCCCTTGAGCAGCAGCAAGCTAACAACAGCTAAATAATCAAAGGTCTTCTCTTACCCAGCATCGTGGGGTCCAATGAGATACAATTCTTTCACTAGTTACAACATCTTCCCATTGCCTTTTAGATAAATTTCAATACCAATAATTTTTCGTATGGCTTAACCCATCTTAATCTACCTAAGAACATTACTCTACAACAACAAGATAGATGACAAATATAAGGATGATTTTTAAAAGATGTGCCCCTTTGGGAGCAAAATACGTCTCGTTTTGAGAACTATTACTTCAAGACAAAGTGTTCAGAAGTCAGAGGCTTAGTCACAGCCAGTCATCATTCCACCGAGCAGGTCTTATCAGGTCCTATTAAGTGCCAGGCACTGTTACATTCTCTGGGCATACAGTAGTGGGTACACAGAGAAGAGCCCTGTTCTCATTCCGTGGTACTGACTGATAACTAAAACATACAACAGTTTCAGAAAGTGGGAAGGGCCATGTAAGTGAACAAAATAAGCCAGGACAGCAACCTGTGTGTGATCAGGGGTTAAGGAAGTACCTGTAGAGAGGGAGACAACCCAGAGTCAGGGGAAACTCAGCTGCCACCTATAGCAACCCCGAGAAAATAACCCCAGGGAGGGGGATGAGGAGTGAGTGCTGAGGCGCAACTCCACTTGGTTTGCTCTAGCAGGGGATGCAGTCCGGTGTACCTGGGCACAGCAAGTGTGGGAAAGCACAGCACCAAACAAGCTGCAGCCAGACTAAGCAGGGTCTTCACAGATGCCTCAGGCTAAGTCTGGATTTTATTTTAGGTACAGCAAAAAGGCACTGGGAAGATGTAGGCAAACAAGGGATTTATGTTGTTGTAAGGGAATTCAGGCTTTAGTACGAGGGAGGGATTATCACATACAAACAGGTCACAGTAAGGACGATGTGATGATGGACATTTAGGGTAGCCACACGCGACTTACTTGCTGTAACTTAATTAAGTAACAGGCGGCTAAAAGTACCAACCCCTACCCACTGCCACGAGTTAAAAGGGAGAAAGGGGCCGCCTGACTTCAAACTCCTACTCTGCTACAGATTTGACATTTCAAGAGTATTCAATCCAAATTAAGAAATAGTTCTGAAACTATCCTATACTGCTGAGAGCCCTGAGCAATGCAGTTTTCTTCCTCAACTCCTACCTTATCACTTGTAAATCTAAAGTTGGAACAGTTTCAACCATGTTCCTCAAAGAGACTTTAGTTATAGTAAAGTCTCCCTGATTTGTAGCTACTAAATTGTCATTTCCCTCAGACAGCTAAAATAAAGACTTCTTATGAGTGTATCCGATGGTATGACTAGTAAGATATTAAAAGGAACTGTTTAACCACTAAAGAGTCTTAAATCTGTAAAAAACGCTAATTTGCAAATCAAACTGTGATAAACTGATTGGATGTCAACCTAGTTAGTAATTTAAGAATTTTCTTACCTTTCTAGTAAAATTTAACATAGGTAAGTCAGACTGACATAATTCTATAGCATTGCTTTTAAAATTATGCAACTCCTTTTTTTACTAGTTTATGAGACTATCTTTTTTGTCTAAATTAGTAAGATTTTACTCTATTATTAAAGATCTTAAAACAGCAGTAAACAAGACTAGTATAAGAAAATATTACATATAATTATACCTCCACTTTAATTCTCTTTGGGGATAATTCATCTCTTTCACCACATTTTGACCTAAGAGGAAGAAAAGAGAAAAACTTGAGAAGGTAGCAGCTACTAGCCTAAGAACTCCCCACAGAGAAATCACTCAATATCTTATGATTACCATAAAACAAAATAGAAAAATATCAAGGAGGATATCCCTTCACGGTCCAGCAGAAACAACTGAAGATAAAAGTAACAAAAGTGACCATTAGGATGAATACTTACAATTATTAACATACATGAGATTAAACAAAGTATTTTGTCTACTGCTTGGCTCTATGGCTCAGGGGTTATAGCACTGGTCTTATGAACAAAGCATTCTGACTATGTAACAGCACCACAGATGTACTTACCCTTGTCTTAGAAATCTCTTGGCTAGAAATCTATCCAAGAGGAACTAACACGTATGTGTAATGACACTCCATCAATTCTACAATACACAATTACATCATGTACCATTCTGAAATATTACTGTCAACTAAACTAAGATAAGTCATCAACTGTAAGTTATATCTCAACATAAAAGATGCTAGAATGTGAAAAGGTACACCTCAGAATCAATACAATGTTATGTACATTATTTATTGTGGCATTATTTGCATAACTAAAAATAAGTGAATATCCATCAAGTGGGCCAATGCATATGTTATCAACATAAAAAGACTGCCAAGACTTAAAATAAAAGCAAAATATAGAAAAGTATAGATGTATATTTTTATTTTTAAAAAGTGTGAAAATGAGAATATTTTTATTTGTTTGTATGTATACAACAAACACTGAAAGGATAAAAAAGAAACTACAACTACCTATGTTGGGATGCACAGGGGAAAAGACGCAGGAATGGAAATACAAGTTTTTCAGTTACATTTTGACACAGTTACAAAGGTGGGTGCCTCTGCGGCCTGGAACTGAGAGGCAGGAATGTGAGAGAGCACAGAACTGCAGTTTCATTACCAGCCCTGACCACTTGTTAAATCACACATGTGCATATTTTTATTAAAGAAAATTCTCTAAATGAAGTACTCAGAAAATTGTGTTATACAGTAAAGAAAATTAAAAAAAACCCCACCAGATCAGCTCTTGATTACCGGAAAACAATACCAGAAAACAATGTAGAAACAGTCTTATGTTGCTGCATATTCTTTCCCTTTGCTTACTGTATGTTTGTAAATGTGAAGCTGCCTAGGTAAGCCAGAAAATGAAGCTACTACAAGTTAAGGAAAAACAACAGCGAATGATAGCAAATGTCTAACTTTAACCTTGCATATGCACAAGGCTCATCTGGGATACTTGGGACAACTTCAGACTACAAGGTTTCATCCTCCAAAACTGTTATTTATTAACCCTGGGAAGAGCGCTGACAGTGTAACTTTTCAACAAATACTCGGTGTTAGTCTCATGAAAGTGGTCATTATGTCTATTCACTGAAACGGTGACATATACAAAAGACAACGGGCTGGAAAAAGGCTCCCGGTAGAGCCATGTCAACAAATAAAAAATGATGCAGTAGCTACACTGAATAATCTGGGTTCAAGGGTAGAATAAGATGATGAATAGTATTGTGTGTGTAGATTTTGAGGCCACCATTCCTTTTAATATTACATTTTTTATACTTCAAACTCACATTGTATGTAACATTTTCTAGTAGTAAAAATACTTCCAACTTCCCCTTAAAATGCTCATCAAGTCTTTTCACACATTCAGCTAATCTCAGATTACAATGTCTTGAAAAGTAACTGCTTTGTTTCCTCAATTCAAGTTTATACATTTAGTGGGCTATACAAACCCTCTATAAAGGCTGTCTAAATCCCATCGTCCACTCCCAACCAAGGTGTGTGTGTAAAAAAAATGTCTATACTAATACAAGAGCAATGGGAGAGTACTAAGAAACTACCTCTTTCAAAAGAAAGGAAGATGAAAAAGAGAACTTTGTTACTTTGTTAAGAGTAAGAAGTTCTAGTGTGCTACTGCCCAGCAGAGTGACCACAGATCATAATTATGTATTGTGTATTATAAAACCCAGAGAAAGGATTTTGACTGTTTTTACCATAATAGTAAATATTGAGGAGACAGATATGTTTACCCTGGTTGAAACATTGTACAATGTATATATGCAATGAAATATCACATTATCTATTCCATTTATATCACAATTTTTACGTGGTTGTTTTAAAAATTATTTTAAAATATCACTTTTAACAAAATCACTATATTGTTCAATTTTATGGAATTATAATCACATGTTTACCTTTTAGAAATGCTCATAGTCTATCAATGCAGGGTGTTTCAAACTTGCCTTCTATCAAGCAATGCAAAAATACTGCTGACTAGTTAACACTTACTTGGTGGTTCTGTAAGTATATTTATAGGTGACTTCTCGAGAAATCTGCCTAGCCAGGGCAAAAAGTTCATCTCTTCGTGTCAGCAGGGCATTATCCTTCACACAGAGCTGAGCAGCTGCTTCATTAACAGTGAGCTGGATATTCAAAATAAAGTTAAAAATCTATAAACATTTTTATATTTTATCAATACATAAATGTTTCACTTAATAAGTATACATTATATAATAAAACCATAATTCATAAAAATCAGGATATTCTTATTGCTAAAGCCAAACTTTAGGATAAAATTAATTCATCTATCATTCTACAAAGCCTAAACTATTCAAAATACTCATCTTAGTTTTATTTAATTTTTCATTAGTTAGGAGAGTTTATCAACAATAAGGGATACAAAAAGTAACAAGTACTCTGAATCTTACTTTCCTTGTGAAAAACCACAGGATTAGAACATATGATATGGTGATAGTATTGCCCTAACTGAAAGTGAATATACACAGTCTGATAACATTTTTAAAAATGTTAACTGACATAAAAATTCTTAGAAAGAAATCAAAATTAAATAATTTTAGTTGAACACTAAATCACTTACTAACAAGGAAGTTATCACACATTAGGGAGATCCTAGAAAAATCAATGGTGACTCATCTTTTAAGATTTATCTAATTCTACCTCTGATGATTCAGTAACTGTTAAATATTGCCAGTAACCTTGTACTAAAACTTAAAATAGCAAATGTCACCCTCAACTCGAAATCTCTAATTGTTTAATAATCTAGAACATGTTTTTCTCATAATTTTGTCAATTTAAACAGCTACCAGGAACTGCCAGGAAGTCATTCCAACTTTTTAAAAAAGCAACCGCATACTCAATCAAGATGACCAATGGCAGAAAAGCAGCAAGGCCCAGGGCAGGCAAACGGAGATGAATCCTGCTGCATTATCACACTCTGTGTGACTGCGGACTCCAAACGTAAAGCCTCAGTCTCTGAGAGGCAAATGGGACCACAGCACAGTCTTAGAGGGCTCTACCAAACAAGGAGAAATGCCTACCACGAGTTGTTTTGGTTCTTGTTGTCCTTTCTTTAAAACAAAAAAATCCACTATTCAATTTTTTTCTCTACTCAGGCAACCCAACTTTATTGATAATTTTTAAAAAATTTTGAAAACATAGAGGCAAATGAGAAAAATATAGTACACAACCCATCCAGAATAATCACTACTGTAATACTGAACATTACTATATTAATATATGTATCAACTTACGTATACATGAATATACATGTATATACAGATTTGCAATCTCTCTTTTTCCACTTATATACAGCATAATTTTTATTTTTATCACACATTAGGACAAAGAGTTGGTTTGTTTATGTCAGTATCTGGTATAGGTTGTGTGTTCAGTAAATGTCTATTGACTGATTAATAAATATAAATTTCTATAATACCATTTTCCCCTAAACATACAATATTCCATTACAGGAAAAATATCAGTATTTTTTTTAAACCAACCACACAGTAAACTACTCCCAGGTGCTTACCAACTTCACATATTTTACATGACATTTGGTTACATGTGCATTTATCTGACTATAAAATTGAACTTTTAATGTTTTTGACTTAAGTCATTTTAAAATTTGCTTGCTTGTGGCATTTGCCTGTTTATTCTATTATAGTGTTTCATTTTCTTACAGGCATGAGGAATTATTTATGTACTAAGAACACGAACTCTCAACATATGCAGCGCTCTACTTCGTCCCAGTGGTCTTTAGCCTTGTAGTTTCTGCTTTTGGTGAATGCACAGAAACTTGTTTCCCACCCTAATAATACAGAAATGTGTTCCTGTATTTTAGTTTAACATTTTAATGTTTCTAAGAAACTGAAGTATTTAATCCACCTAGAATGTATTACAGTGTTTGGTACAATATATATATCTCTATCATCTTCCTCCCCAAATTTCCAACTGTAATTTATGCTGGTTTGTTCTGAGACAATTAGTTTAGCTGACAACAGTTTATAATACGCCTAAGATTATTTTAAATTTGAAGCTAAATATTAAAATGCAGTAGCACTGTGAGAGGCTAATGCAGGCAGATCATAAGTGTGAGCCAAGCCTGGGCAACTTAGCAACAGACCGTCCTTAAAAAAAATTTAAAGTAGAGGAAGCTGGGGATACAGCTCAGTGGAAAGGCCCCCGATCTATCCCTCTCCATAATAAAAAACTGAAATTGAAAGAGGAATTTATTTTCTGCCTTCTCCTCCTCTCCACCTAAAGAATCACCACAGATCAATTCCTTCCCAAAGTGCTTTTGAAAGGCACAATGCTGCTGGAGCTTACAGAATGATGTCCTAAGTAAACTGTTAATTTACCATAATAGTATCTACAATGACCTTGGAGACCTTTCTGTCAAATTGCTTTTTAAATAGCTATTTCTGTTTTGTATTTATGAATCTAAATTACTGTAGAAGACCTTGTCAGTAAAACACCTAAATTAACATTTCAAAAGTACCAGCTAGAACTTCTAACTTCTCAGTATAAACTGAGAACAATGTCCTAGCATGCCCTCCATCATCTTACCGGAGTCCAAAGAAAACGAGCATAATATTCATTATCAAGGAATTCAGGCTCCAAGACACTGAAAAAACTAGAGCCTTTTAGCAGAAAATTAAGGCTAAAGAAACAATCCTAGTTCATTCCTAAGCTGTAGTAAGAAGCTGATTAAGTCTTCTTCAAAACCATGTATTATCAAGATTGTATGGCTCCTAGCTGCTAAAAATTAATCAGTAACTATTAAGATATACTTTTAAAAATGACAAAAACACTCCAAAAAGTATTCACTAGCTGCAGCACCATGTTAGCTTTTTTGAAAATGCCCGCATTCTAGTTTTGTTAAAAGTAACGTGATACTCTTCTGCATTGGTTTATTTCCCCTACTTTCTCTTTCCATGGCCCAACATGCCAAATTTTTTTTCCATATCTTCAGGTAAAAGATTTCTGAAAGTTAGCTTTTCATCATTCTAGCTTTACAAATTAAACTCACAACAGCTACCTTTACCTTCAGGAAGAATAATAACTGATTCTATGAAAAAAAATTTCTTTACAGGTAGTTAAAACTATAATCTTTAATAATCAAATGGTTGTTAACTTTCTACTAAGGATTGTTGCTGCAAACACACTACATGAATATGTATGCCAGGCTCAACAGGCCATCAAGACCTCCATTTTAACACTCAGGAGGGTTATGTACCATGAAGGACTGTCCACATCACAAAGAATAAAGAGTTAAGTGCAAGACAGGTGCTAAACTGGACAACCTGAACAATCTTCACATCTGATGGGGCTTGGGAGACAAAGGGACAAAGAGCCAAAGCCCAGAGCCCCTCCTCCAGAAGAGAGGTGTCTAAGATCCCTCTCCCCCATAAAGCTCAGCCCTCAATGCATCGCACACCAACAGGAGGGTGATGCAGAAGATTGCTTCTCGTCCCAGAGGAACACAAGGAAAATTACCTGTCTTGAACCTTAGTGCTGTGAGGAAGAACAGACTGCACAGCCCCAAATCCATCCTCATATTTATCTTTAGCCCTAACTCACACTAAGTTGGGTGAGAAATTATTTTCACAACGACCAGAGTTGTAGTGTCCCCAATTGCCTGGTAGAAGCAAAAGCAAATAACCTCTAAGGAAATCCATTTTCTCCCTTTAAACGTTTACATTCCAAGAAGCATGAGTTTATTGACAGAAATCATGAAACAGAGAAACAAAGCAGCAAAAGACAGAATTAAACCCTCAAAAACTTCATTTAAAGAAACAAAAATATGACTGAAAAGCAACACTGTAAAAATGACCAAGAACAGGGACAGAAAGAAAGTGAGGCAGACACAGAAGATTTAGCAGACAATAAATTAACAGACTAATCACTAATTTCAAAATATAAAGCTGAAAGCCAATAAAATGGTATCATCAACTATTAAAAGAAAATATAGAATTTACCAGAGACAGCAGTAATTAAGAGTGAGGGCAAAATAAAAATGTTTTCTAATGCGGTTAGGAAAGCCAGTGTGTAGCTTTTCACTGCTGTGACTCAATACTTGAGAAATACAAGGCAGAGGAGGAAGAGATTAGCTTGGCTCAGTCTCAGAGGTTGAAACTGTGGTTGGCTGACTAATACTCTGGGACTGAGGGGACACGGCAGCATGGCAGAGGGCATGGCAGACGACAACTGCTTACCTCATGCCAGCCAGAAGTAGAGACGCAAAGAGGCAGGGGAGGAGGGGCTGGGGACAGGAGAGCATTCCTGAGGCATGCTCCCATGCCCCTACCTCCTAAAAATGCTGTCACACAATGATCCCATTAGTGGGGGTTAGCAAACTGCAGGAAAACACCACACACACTTACATCCCAAGACCCAGAAAATTGAGTAAGCTAAAAGTCACTTCTTCAAAAAGTGTAGCACAGAGTCACTTCTTCAAAAAGAGTAGAAAGCTTCTTCTGTACAAGGCCAGAAAGTAAATATTTTAGGGTTCATGGGCCAGTGTGTGTCCTATCAACTCAACTCTGCCATTGTAACTTGAAGTCAACCCCAAACAATTCATAAATAAGCAAGCCTGGCCTGTGTTCCAATGGCAGTGTATTTATAAAAACAGGAGGTGGCCAGGCTGCCTCCACAAAGCTTAGCCTGCCGATTTCTGAAGAAGAATAACATTGACAAAACTCTGGGGAAAAAAAGACAAAGGTACAGACAATATTATACCTTTAAAGCTGTGAAGAACTTCATGCCAGGAAGTTTGAAAACTTGAATGAAATGGACATGTTTAGAAAAATTGTAAACCTATCATGTGATTAAAGAAGAAATAGATGAGAGGATTAATTGTCTGACTAAATTTGCATGTCTGTATATGGGTTTATATATTTACACTTCGAAGATATCAATGGATAAAGCAATAACCACTGTTTAGACCATATCACCTTGTCTATAGATTAGTTGTGATTGTACTATTTTTTATGCTAATTGGTGTCTGTTTGTCAATATGTTTTTGTACTTTTATTTTTTTTAA
>PVLD010025306.1:0-23930 GCA_004027595.1 Dinomys branickii | reverse complement strand
ACCAAGTTAGCATGGATCACTTTATCTTATTTCCCCATCTAATAATGATATCTTTTGACCAAACTCTCCACATACCCCTCTCAAATACCTTAGTCTTTGATAAACACCATTCTACTCTACTTTTGTGATGTCAACATTTTATATTCCATTTAGGACTGAGAAACTATATGTGGTATGTGTCTTTACACTTCTAGCTTATTTCACTTAATATCATGTTCTCCAGGTTCATCCATGTTCTTTCAGTTCAGATTTCATTGTTTTTATTGTAACATTATTCCACTGTACATGTATTCCACATTTTCTTTATCTACTCAGTTGTTTATGGTATGCTTCAGTCCATATTTTGGCAAATGTGACTAGTACTGCAATAAACATGCAAGTGTAGATATCTGTATGCTATAATGATTTTATTTCCCTTGGAAATACACCAAGTAGTGAGATGAATAGATCATATGATAATTGCATTTCCAAATGTTTGTTGATCTTCCTTACTGTTTTCCATAATTACTGAATTAATTTATATATCACCAACAGGTTATAAGTGTTTCATTTTCTGGATATCCTAGCCAAGTCTTTTTTTCTTTTCATTCTTTTAATTTTAAAGAGAGTACTAAATAAGAAAGAAGTATAGCAACATATCAGCATCACAGACATAACAACACAAAACAAGAGCATTAAAAATGATACAGGATCTCAAAACAAAATGATAGGAATTAACAGTGGTTGTTATATTACATATTGCTATTGTCAACTATGTTGGTCAGATCAGCAGATGCAAGAATGGAAGATTGTTCAAACCATTAAAAAGAATAAAAAATAATTATTAAATAAAACATTAGAGACAATGCAGAGTTTCACTAGACAAAATGGTAGGAATTCACCAATGGTTGTTTTATTGCATATTGTTGTCTTTAAATCAGTTGCTCAGATTACCAGATATAAGCATGCAAAACTGGTCAAAACGTAAAAAAATTTAAGCATTAGCAATTCCTTTCAATAAACCATCAGACATCAGCAGTACAGTTATTACAGCTAACCTTCTATATATGCATGCATATTTAATATATAAATATGTTATATATATATATATATATATATATATATATATATAGCCTTCCTCCTTTCTTTTTCTTCTTTTCCTCATCCCAACTGTTCCTTCCTTTGAGCAATTTCTTTCGTACATTTTGGGTTTTACTTACTCTTTCTTGGTTCCTCTAGTCAAGTCTTATCTTTTTCTTTTTTATTGTAACCATTTTACATGAGGTGAGGTAATATCTCATTGTGGCTTTGATTTTCCTCGCCCTGATGATTCATAATATTGAGCAATTTTTTTATATCTTTTGGCTATTTTATGAATTCCCTGAAGAATAGCTATTCAAGTCTTTTGCCCATTATGAATCAAATTATTTGTGAGGCTTTTCTTCACTAAGTTGTATTTCTTGATAATTCTCAACATTAACCTCATCAGATATATAGTTGATATATATGTTCTCCTATTCCCTAGGATGTCTCTTTTCTTTTTATTTAAAGAGAAACAAAGATGCAAACCAAGTAGTGAATCATTGGAATTATTTCAAAAATCTATTTAAGAACCTAAATAACCAAAATAACAAGCTCATCCTTTGATTGTTAGTATATATGTGTGTGTGTGTGTGTGTGTGTGTGTGTGTGTATATTTTTTTTTCAGCTCAATGGTATTTTGTTTATTTTTTTGGTAGAGTAACATTAACCAAATTGAATGTTATTAGTTGATGATCAATTACAATGCTAATGAGACTGTGATTATGCGTTATACTTCCCCAGGGCAATTTTTGGACATAGTTAATAATCAGCTGTGTATGTCATTGGTCTTTAGGAAATCTGGAAAACTGTATATTCCAACATATATCTTCTTCCAAAAATATTACAATAAATATCACAGATATATTTGAGGATCAAATATAAGTTTACAGGATGTGAAACATTATAAAATATCAAGAACTAAATAAATTTAAGTCATTATTATAGTAATAAGATACAACTGGTAAAAATGTATCACAAAAAATGAATTGTTCTTTAAAATCCAGTATTTGCTGCTATAAGTATTTTAAGTTTGTTTGGTTGTTGTTTCACAGATGAAAATAAATCTGAGACTGTATATGAGTAGTGGACATATATTAGGTTTGGAGGAAGTGGTAGAACTAATAACTTCTTATAATAACCAAATATATACCCTACCATTGAGGAACTTACCCTATAACAAATTTTGCTTTCCAATTAAATATCTTAGAGATGTAGCTATATCATATTTGTCTTGGTTACTTTTCTCTCATTGCTGAAACAAAATACCTGATGTCCAAAATTAAGGAAGGACAGGTTTATTTAGCTTATAGTCTGTGGAAGTTTCAGTCCATACTTGGCTGGCTCCAAAGCAGGGTGGCACATGGCAGAGGGCAACCACAGCAGAAAATAGCAAAGCCAAAAGAGCAAAAGGGAGGAATGGCAGAGGCAAGCAACGTTTTTTCCTCCCTTATATTGTATGAAAACTACCTGACCCAGGGAGAGTATAGCACTCACACCCATAATCCCAGCATTGGACCATAAATCAATCATAAATCTAGAAGCATGCCATGACTGCATGAGGATTTGCAGGGACATGCAGACACAAACCATAACAATATTCATGTCTGTAGTTTCATGTCCACATCACTTAGCATCATGCTCTATTTGTAGGAATTTATCAATACAGAGACTAATTACTCATGTGATAGCTGAGGTGTATACTGTAAGGCCACAAAAACTCAAATCCCTTGGAACTGACAGAAAGTCTAGGAAATTTGTTCAGAATTTGAATCAGAATCGTGTCATAGGTAAAGAATTAGAGAGGAAAAATAGTGTTTACATATGTATTGCAGCAATCCTAACACTTTTCAAATGAGGAAATTTACATTCCAAAATTTCAGAAGAAAAAGTTGGTCAGTAACATAGGTCCTAGTTAGCAGAATCTTTGCTCCAAACATTTTATTTCTTCAACTTTAGGGAAAAGAAACTATTAAAGTGAGAATGAACAGACCAGTTTCTCTGGAACATAATTCTTATAAGTGCAATAGGAGCAGTTCATTTACAGTGTTGGTGACAAATAGCTTATGGAAAGATTGTATGACATACTGAAAATTCTAAAATTTATTGTATAAATTAAGTAAACAAAAATAAGATGGAATATTTTTAGAATAAAATAGTAATAAAGACATTAAAGGTTGTTGGGTATGTGTGATAAGTAAAAAGTGATTTAGAAAATTTAACAATCTATTCTGTTTGTACTGGCCAAAACATGGGAAAATCTAATGCAGAAAAAAATTAAGACTGTTAAAAAAAAATCTCTTAGGAAGTGATGAACGCCTCAAATAAATCTTACAAAATTCTTAATCTCTGCGGTTTTCCTTACCTACTTCCCACAGATCAAATATTTGCACTTTAATCCTAAATTTTCTACAGGATGCAATCATTTAATAAAATACACAAAATAAATGATTTTTTTCTACTAGCAATTTAGAGTGATTAATTTGTTTAAATTGATGGGTAAATATTGCTACATTTGTATTACCTGAAGTCCATAGTTTACATTAGCACTCATTCTTTGTATTACACATTTTATGGGATTTTAAATATGTATAATATTAATATGTGTCTGCCATTACAACATCATAGAGAATAACTTCACTGTGCTTTAACTGTTCATTTTCCCTTTCCTTTCTCTACTTGACTTGATGGTAACCATTGATATTTTTTCAGCATTTCTCTTCCCTTTTCCAGAATGTAATATGCTTTAAACTTTAGCCTATCCAGGCCCTTTCCATTCTTTAATTAGTAATATTCATTCAAATTTACTCGATATCTATTCATGGCTTTATGGATCATTTCTTATGAATAACAATATTCTAGACTGAAAATACACATTTTAAAGTTAGTTCATTCATTAACCTCTTGAATAGTACTTTAGTTGTTTTTAAGTTTCAGCATTTTTATATAAGGCTGCCATAAATTTTCATGTGCAGGTTTTTTCATGTGCATATTCAACTCCGGAAAATATTGAAGGGTGCACTTGCTGGTTTGTGTGGTTAGATTATAATTCGCTTTGTAATAAACTGCCAAATTATATTCCAATGTGACTATATCATTTTGCATTCCCATTGCCAATATGTATATTTAATAATAATAGAGATTAGTGAGTGTGTTAAGTATAAAAGAGATGTTCAAACTAACAAAATTCAAGAATATTAATGGAAAGACTAAAAGTGTGGGGTGTGTGTAAGGAAAGCTCAGCACTATGGGACATAACTTTACCATCCCTATGCCCCTGGTGAAAGTAGGAATAATGCAGATCCGACAGACAAGGTGTGGAGAAGGTAAGAGCAGTAAGGTAAAAACAATGGTAGGAGTTTGCAACCCACTTAATTGGATCTGCAAGGAGGAAGCAGAAAAAATATACTGAATTTGCTCTTCTACTATTTGTGGGCATTCCTATGTACCAGTGCTTCCTGACTAAGGCAACTTGAAGCCATGAAGTAGATGCATCGCATGCAGGTCAGAGCCTGTGGGACAGAACAGTGTGGTGGTAGAACCTGGATCTGAAATAGAAGACATCCAAAGGAGTAGAATTTTAATAATTTTGGGAATTCAAATATTTGAGATGATCATATTCTGATAAGTACTGTACAAAGCTATTTTTACTGTCTTAATTTTATTCCCAGGACACCTTTCTTGAATACTTTTCAGTGGAAATATTTACCAACAGCATTTTAAATATACTATTACTCGGCAAGGAAAAAGTTATAGAAAAAAGAAGACCAAATAACTAAATCAATTTGAATTCTTGTCTCACAATAACAAATCACGACTAAAATTATGAATTTCCAAGCCATTTTAACTAGATCAGAATCTATTTTCAGATATAGATGATTAGGTAGACATTTAAAGAGGTTAAGCTCTCTTAAATTCAGTCTTTGTGATATTTCATTATATATGCTGATTTAAATATAGTTGAATTATGTTTGTCATATATACATTAAGAGATTGCTATACAGTGATGGGTTTGTTCATTGTCATGGGCTAAATTAAAGTAAATATAAGGTATAGACCTCATTTTACACTAAATCTCTGTTCATTCTATACATTTTCTAATTTGTATCCTTTGGCCTAAGTCTAATTTCTTACCCTCTCCCTAGCTACTGTTATCCATAGTCTTCCATCTGTATATTTGAAATTTGTAAAAACTTACCTCACACAAGTAGCAATATAGGATGTATATATATATAAGAACATCATGTTATGAACCTGAAACGTATTCAAAGAGCAATTTTCTTTAAAAAAAGTAAAGGGTTGGGTATATAGTTCAGTGGCACAGTGCCTGCCGGGCAAACACAAGGTCCTGAGTTTGATTCCTGATACCAAAATTTTTTTAAAAATTAAAATAGGTAGTTTAAATCTCATTGTCTCCCTGGTGTATGAACCTGAAAGAGTAAGTAAAACTCAATTTGTACAATAGACGATAGGAAAGAGAAAGAAATTACTCAATGGAAGGAACGACTGAGATGAGGGAAAGAAGAAAAAAAAAGAAGGAAGGATATGTATATTATATCTGGAATAACTCTACTGCTCATGTCTGATGGCGTATTGAAAGGATCAGTTAATGCTTAAGATTTTTTATGTTCTGACCCATTTTGCATGCTTATATCTGGTAATCTGGGCAACTGAATTGAAGACAACAATATGCAGTGGAACAAACATGGTGAATTCTTACCATCTTGTCTAGTGAAACTTTGTATTATCTCTAATGCTTTATCTCAAAATTAGTTTACATTCTCTTTAATGGTTTGAACAATCTTCCATTCTTATATCTGCTTATCTGACCAACTTAGTTGACGATAGCAATATGTAATATAACAACCACTGTTAATTTTTTTCATTTTGTCTTGAAACCCTGTATCACTTTTAATGTTCTGGCTTTGCTTCATTTATATTTGTGGTATTGTGGTATTGGTATGCTGCTCTTCTTTTTTTTTTTCTCATTTTCTACTTTCTTTAAAATAAACAATTAATTAATTAAAAAAGGTAAAATTCTTCCCAACTTCAATTTATTTTAGGAATAATAGCTTTTTTATTTTGTCAAAAGCCATTGCAATGTGGTAATCTTTCATTTTAAAAAGTCGTATCTTACAAGAGTATAATTTTAAAATGAAATTCTCTTGGTTACAAATTCTTTAGATGAAAATTTTTGTTGAATTAAATATGTATAAGTAGAAAATAAAAATTATTTTTGGAACTTCTACAAGATAAAATAAAGGAGTAAATTATATTGTCGAATGAAAGTTCATTTCAAGATATATAAGAAAAGTAGGAAAATGTTTATGTTAAACTCCGCTGCTCCTTTTTAGTTGGTGTGGTTTTTTTGTTTGACATTGAGTTGTTTCAGTTTCTTATATATCGTGGAAATAGATTCCCTTATCAGACATACACTTTGCCAGTATTTATCTCCCATCCCATAGTTACCTTTTTCATTTTGTTAATTGTTATGTTGCTGTACAGAAGCTTTTTGTCTGATATAACCCCACTAGTTTATTTCTGCTTTTGTTACCTGTGATTTTACAGTCATATCAAAACAATAATTACCAAGACCATTACCCAAGATCAATAATCTAGGAGGTTTCCTTGTGTTTTTACAAGGAATTTTATAATTTTAGATATTACATTTAAAATTTAATTGGATTGTATGTTAGTTTGGCGTATGCTATAAGACAAGGATATATTTTTATTTATTTGCCTGTATATGTACAATTTTCTCAGCATTAATTATTAATTAGGCTTTCCTTTCCGCATTGTGTATACTTCTAGCTATTGTCAAAAGTGAGATGAGTATAAATATGTGGGCATCTCTATGGACTCTCTAATCTGCTCTGTTAGTCTATATGTACAATTTTATGCTGCCATTGTACTGTTTCAATTATTGCACAATTTTAATATAGCTTGAAATGACGAAGTATGATATCTCCAGCTTTGTGCTTTTGGACTAGGTTTGCTCTAGCTATATGAGATCTTTGTAGTTCCATATGATAAAAATATAGCAGAAAATCATTATGGCCTGGAATTAGGAAAGGTCTCTATCACTACATACTCCATAAAAGGAAAAACATGGACCTTTTCAAATTAAGGCACTCATCAAATCATTTTGATAATTGATTTTTAGTCACAATATGTGCAAAAGATATATACATAGTCACTCTACATATACATACACACAAAACATTATCAGAAAACACTCTTGAAAAGTAAAATGAACAGGATGAATAGGAACTTAGACAAAGAAACAGAATTCATAGCAAATTGCATGGATTTTTTTCATCAATAGTCATGGCTGAAATGAAAACAACAATGAGGTATAACTATGCATATGTCACGATTTATAAAACTCAACAATGTGATTGCATCAAGTGTTGACAAATTTACTGGCATTTCAGTCACTAACAGTTTGGGTTTCCCTATGTAATCAGGGAGAAAGCAACAACATATTCAGAGGGAGCAACTGTCAGTCAAATGCACTACTCTTCACAGAATGTCTGGCCATATAGTATCACTGAACCTATTAACAATATTTGAGTGAATTTTCTTGTGTTCATGGCTAAATTTGAGTTGTGCCTAAACCATTATTTATCTTTTAATACACAAGATTTTATTTATTGTGAAACTATAATTTAGTATGAGAAAAAGGGAATAATTTTCACTAGTCTCCTTCATTCCACAGGGATTAGGTCTTTCCTGATCACAAAGGAAATTGGCTGCATATCAGATTTCTTGTTTCTCGAGGTCTTCCTAAGTAAATCTGTGAAATCCATAGAAAAAGTTACTGTTTGCATTTGTGCATCTTTGATGGGATTTATAAAGGATAGGGCAAAAAGGCAATAAGAAGGGAGTATTTGAGTACTTTAGAGAAAAATACATTCCATATGAAAAGCCTGTAAAGTAGCTTCAAGATTTGGCAAAATGTCCACAGGGTACTTTTACATGCCTTAGTAAAGGGAAAGTTGCATTAACATTGCTCATGAGGAAGCAGTTCCATTGTTAAAGGACTTTTCAAGTGAATGAATGTGCTGTTTACCTTAAGAGACCTTCCTTTACTAGGAACTCATGTTCATTATTTACTGCATGCCTGGAGACAGAGCTGACCTTATTATTTCAAGGAAAAGAAAACTCAAATGTGATTTGAGAAATGGACTTAATAGATCAACCCATTAAGGTTTTTGTTATTCTTAGATATTATTGCCTGGATTAGGAATAACCTTACACTATTCACTACTCTCTCTGGACATAAGAACCATGTGGTTTGGGACAGAAGGTCTCTAAACTAATTTCAAAATTTCCATAGTTGCTATACATTAATCTGGGCAGAAAGGTAGTAGTAGAAAAAGTTCCCATGGAAGATATCATTTTTAAGTATCACAGAGCGAACCCACAAGTAAGGTTTGTAATGCAGTTTCTTTTGGCATATGAAAAAATGAAGAAAGACTATAAATTCTCTAATGTGTCCTATCAGATCTCTACATAAAAAATTAACAGTAAATGAACAGGTAGAGGGCCTTGGAAACATTGAAATAATCCCTTCATGATTGCTGAATGAAAAATGAGAAATGGTGCAATTAGAGTATTTATCAGGTGTTTCAGAAACTGAGAAAAATAGAGTAACAGAAAGTCAAAATATTGAGAAACTAGATGTGCTGCTTTTGAACTTTTTACAAAAAAATATTACAAATATGCAGAAAGGTATAAAAATCTAAATTGAGTAGCTTGACAAATTTTTACCAAGTAAACACTGCCATGTGGTCTACTACTATGACCAGTAAGTAGAATATTATCAGCTCCTTTGAGGCCACTGCTATTCACAGTTACAGATGTTAAGTGCCATATTAACAGAAACTACCACCTGATTTCCAATACCTTCAACAATTACCATCTTTTCTTGAACTTTATAGAAATGTGCAAACTTAGCCTGGTTTCTTTCTCTAAATATTACGTTGATGTTCATCCATATTGTGGTGGGTAACAGGCAATTATTCCTTCTCATTCCTGTAATGTTCAAATGTAAATATTTCACAATTTGATTATTCTTTCTGGAATTATGTGCATTTAGATTGCTTCCGGTTAGAGGGCATATGAACAATTCCACTCTGAACACTTTTGTATCTGTCTCTTATATTTTACTTTTAAGTAATTTGTAAATACATATTTCTATACATGTACACATTGTGTAATGTTTAAAACAGATTAAACAGGTCTGTCTCCTCAAATATTTGCCACTCATTTATGATGTAAACTTTCCTTTCCTCTTTTTTGAAAAGTACACTACATTGTTATGTACAGTCACTCTATTATGAAGTAGTACACCAAAATTGTTTGCTTATAATTATAACTCAGTAGCTACTGATCAGGCTTTCCCATCCCTTCTCCCTTTCTCTTACCAGCATCTGGAAACCAATATTCTACTCTCAAACTCTATGAGATCAAACTCTTTAGGTTCCCACATATGTGTAAAATCATGGGGTACTTGTCTTTCTGAGCCTGACTTATTCCACACATACATAATCTCTAATTTCATTCATGTTGCTGTAAATGACTGAATAGTATGTCTGAATATTATGTCTGAATAATATTCCCTGTGTTAATGAACCATATTCTCTTTATTCATCAGTTGGCAGACACAGAAGTTGTTTCTATTTCATGACTATTTTGAATAGTTCTACAATGAATAAGGGAGTGCCAATGGCCCTTCAACATACTGATTTCATATATACAGTGGTAAGACTGCCAAATCATATGGCAGTAATATTTTTACTTTTGTGATTAACCCCCTATTATTTCCCATAACTGCTGAACTAATTAACAACAGTGTGCGAGGATTTTCTATTCAACAATCCTCACCAGCACATACCTGTTTTTCTTATAATAGTCATTCTTATGGGAGTGATATGCTATTTCATTAGAATTTTTATTTTTATTTCTAAATTGATTAGTAATGTTGAACTTTTCTTATTACTCGTTGGCTATTTGTTTTTTTTTTTTTTGAAAAATGTATGCTTATTGTCATTTTTATGTAAGTCATTTGTTCTTTTGAAAGTAAATTTTTGAAATTCCTTATGGATAATACATATCAATACCTTGTCAGACATATACATTACAAATATCATCTCCTGTTCTGCAGGTTACCTCTACACTCTTTGGTTATTTCCCTTCAGATCTGAAGCTATTTGGTTTGGTGACTTCGCACTCATATATTTGTAATTTTTTCATATGACTTGAGTGCTTTTCAAAACAATCTTGCCCATTTAATGTCCTGAAGCATTTCCTTTTGTTTTCTTTTTTAATTGCTACAGATTATTAGTACAAAATAATAAAATGTGTGACAGTGTATTGGTATTTTCACATATAACATATTTTGATTATTTTCGCCAGTTTCACTCCACATTCCCTTTCTCCCTGACTGAATCTAATCCCCTTTGTCATCACAAGAAGAACTACCTTTTAGTTTCTAGATTTCTAAAAGATATTCTATAAAGAAACAAAAACAACCATAACTTTAAAAACAACAACAGAAACACCAAGCAACTAAACAGAGGGAAAGAAGAGAAACCAACAGCAGGAAAACAACAGGACAAAGATAAGCCAATGCATATCACCTATAACCATCAATGTAAATGGACTCAATTCACAAACCAAAAAGAAGCAGATTGGATCAAGAAACAAAATCCAACAATATGCTATATACAGGAAACACATTTAACTCCAAAGGAAACTCATAGACTGAAAATTAAAGGCTCTATAACAATATTCCATTCAACAAGTACCCAGAAAAAAGTGAGTGTAGCTATTCTGTTTTCAGACAATGGGAACTTCAAAACAAGAACAATAAAAGAGATAAAGAAGGTTACTACATACTTGTGAGTGGAAAACTTCAAGAGGAAGAGCTAACAATAATAAACATCTATGCATCAAACACAGGAGAACCCAAGTATATAAGACAAATTTTAAAAGACATGAAAAATGAAATAAGCAGCAACACAATCATAACAGGAGACTTCAATAACCCTTTATCACAAAGAGATGGGTCAATTAGACAAAAAATTAGCAAAGAAATAACAGAACTAAACCAAATATGTGAACAAATGGACATAGTAGACCTGTACAGAGTGTTCCACCCAACAGCATCAGAATAAACATTCTTCCCAGCTGCGCATGGGACATTCCCTAAAATAGATCATATGCTAGTACATAGAATATGCTTAAGGAAATGCAAAGGAGTTGAAATTATCTCATGCATACTATTGGACCATAGTGCAATGAAACTAGAAATTAATGGCAAAGGAAATCAAAAGAACTCCATAAACATGGAAATTAAACAGCATCCTCCTGAAAAATCAATGGGTCACAGATGAAATCAAAGAAGAAATTAAACATTATGAACAATCAAACAAAAATGTAGATGCAACTTATAGGAACCTGCAGGATACAATGAAAGCAGTTCTCACAGGACCATTTACAGCAGTGAATTCCTACCTCAGGAAAACAGAATGATCACAAATCAATAATCTTATCCTACACCTCAAGCTTCTGGAAAAGGAAGAACAAATCAACCCAAAAGCCCAGAGAAGGAATGAAATTATAAAGCTCAGGGCAGAAATTAATGCAATGGAGAATAAAAAAGCAATACAAAGAATTAATGAATCAAAAAGTTCGTTCTTTCATAGATGCAAAGCTACTCAATAAAATACTAGCAAATAGAATGCAGCGAATCATAAGGAAAATTACACACCATGACCAGGTTGGATTTATTCCAGGAATGCAGGGATGGTTCAATAGTCACAAATCAATTAATGTAATACACCATATCAATAGAGCCAAAGACAAAAACCACATGATTATCTCAATAGATGCAGAAAAATCTTTCGATAAAATCCAACATGCATTCATGTTAAAAACCCTAGAAAAATAGGAATAGATGGCCTCTAACTCAATTTAATCAAAGCCATCTATGACAAGCCAACAGCCAACATCATACTAAATGGACAAAAACTGAAAGCTTTCACTTTAAAGACAGGAAAAAGACAAGGATGTCCACTATCACCACTACTATTCAACATAGTTCTAGATGCATTAGCCAGAGCAATTAGACAAGAGAGAGAAATAAAAGGAATAAGGATAGCAAAAGAAGAAATAAAACTATCGCTATTTGCAGATGACATGACACTTTACATGGAAGACTCCAAAAACTGCACAAGAAGACTCCTTCAATCAATTGACAAATTCAGCAGAGTAGCTGGATACAAAGTCAACACACAAAAATCAATAGCATTCCTATACACAAACAACAAACAGACTGAGAGGGAAATAAAGGAAACCATACAGTAGCTGGATACAAAGTCAACACACAAAAATCAATAGTATTCATATACACAAACAACAAACAGACTGAGAGGGAAATTAAGGAAACCATACCTTTTACAATAACATCCAAGAAAATGAAATATTTAGGAATCAATCTAACAAAAGAGGTAAAAGATCTTTTCAACGAAAACTACAGTACTCTGAAAAAAGAGATCGAAGAGGATTTCAATAAATGGAAAAAACATTCCTTGCTCATGGTTAGGAAGAACCAACATTGGGAAAATGACCATACTACCAAAATTGTTGTACAGATTCAATGCAATTCCCATTAAACTACCATCAACGTACCTCACAGAACTAGAGAAAACATGCCTTAAGTTCATCTGGAATCAGAAGAGACCCAGAATAGCAAAAGCAATTCTGGGCCACAAGGTCAAATCAGGTGGAATCACAATCCCTGACCTGAAATTATACTACAAAGCTGCTGTAATAAAATCAACCTGGTACTGGCTCAAAAACAGACCTGAGGATCAATGGAACAGACTGGAAGATACAGCCACAACCACAAATACACTCAGCCACCTAATATTTGGCAAAGGGGCCAAACAAGCTCCCTTGAAGAAAGATAGCTTCTTCAATAAATGGTGCTGGAAAAATTGGCTTGCCACTTGCCAAAGACTGAAAATAGAACCAAGTCTATCACCATGCACCAAACTCAAGTCAAAATCACAGATCTCAGCATTAAAACAGAAACTCTAAATCTATTGGAGGAAAAGATAGGTAAAACTCTTGAAGACATAGGAGTAGGCCGAGAGTTCATGAACAAAAATGAAACTGCAAGGGAAACACTTCAAAGAATCAATAACTGGGACCTCATCTTACTGAAAAGTTTTTGCACATCTAAAGAAATCACCAGCAGAGTAAAAAGAAAACCTACAGATTGGGAAAAAATGCTTACTGGCTGTCCCTCAGACAAAGGCCTTCTATCTAGAACATACAAAGAATTAAAAAACATGAACCTGTCCAAATTCAAAGACCCAGTCCAGAAAATGGGCATCTGAGATGAATGTACACTTCTCAGATAAAGAAATACAAATGGCAAATAAATATATGAGAAAATGTCTACATCTTTAGTCATTAGAGAAATGCAAATGAAAACAACATCGAGATTTCATCTCACCCCAGTAAGACTGGCCAGTATGAAAAAGTCATCCAATAACAGATGCTGGCGAGGCTGTGGAGAAATAGGGACTCTATTACACTGCTGGTGGGAATGCAGACTGGTGCAACCACTGTGGAAAGCAGTTTGGAGATTTCTCAGCAAACTAGGTCTGGAGGTCCCACTCAACCCAGCTATTCCCCTTCTGGGGATTTTCCCAGAAGATCTGAAAACAGCATATCACTGTGATATATGTGCACCCATGTTTATAGCAGCACAATTTGTACTAGCTAAATTGTGGAAACAACCCAAATGTCCATTCACAGAGGACTGGATTAAAAAACTGTGGCATTTGCTGACATGGTTGCACTGTTGTCTCATGTCATATTGATGTGGGAAACAATCGGTGATTAGTTGTTTGATCAACCTTGTATGTCTGTTTGTATTGTCCTGATTATTCACTTTGAAGCTACCAACATGTAATACAATAACCATTGTTGATCCCCTGCCACCTGTAGTTCTGTTTTTGTACTGTTCTTGTGCCACTATGTGTATGTTTGTTAGTGTTTTTGTTCTTTTACTTTTAAAATTAAAAAAATCAACATGTAATCAACATATACTGAATACATGTTCTAATAAATAAAATAAAAATAAATAAATAAAAAATATATAAGACAAAGAATATCCTGAAAATAACAAGAAACAAGCATCAAGGAACATATAAAGGAATGACTAGATTTACAGCATGTTTCTCAATAGATACTTTACAGGCTAGAAATTATGATGATATATTAAAAATACTATAACAAAAATGACAAGGGTATGGTCAACAAAATTAGCCTTCAAAATGAAGAAAAAATCATTCCTACAAAAACAAAACCTGAGGGAATTCACCATTAGACAAGATGTAGGAGGAGTACTTAGGGGAGTCCTACACAAGAAACAAAAAGAAGTGCATGCCTCTAATTCCAGCACTTAGGAGGCTGAGGCAAGAGGATTGCCATGAATTCAAGCCCATCCTGGGCTACAAAGTAAGCTTAAGGCTTAGCTGTACTACATAGCAAGACCTTGGCAAAACAATAAAGAAACAATAGCTTGACAACATCCATCTTCAAAATATATGAATATGCACAACTCAATGAAAGAAGAGATGCAAAAATAAGAGACAGAAAAGAAATAAAGATATACTAAGAAAGACAAAAAAGTCAGAATAACAGGAGGAGATACATGCCTACCAGTAATTAATCTTGAAAGTAAATTAAAATCAGCAACCAAAAGTCATAGACTGGGTGGTTGTAGAGATAAGGCCTGAGTGGAAATAGCTACATATATATACTCAGATAAAATACCTAAATATATGAAGCAACTATGCTTAGATCTAAAGGAGACTGTAGTACTGTGAGGAGCAGCTGAGTTGAAGATGAGCCACACATTCTGGGCTACATCAAGGCCAGACCTGAAAAAACATGGAGCATCAGAGGCAAGCCATGTGAATAAGTTTTGGGGACTAGAAAAATGTCAGTCCTGAGGACATAGGCTGCCAGAAGCACACGATGTAAAAATGTTCACCTCTAGTTCAGTGGCATGTTCACAGATTTCTGAGCTTGGTGTTCTCAATCTTTGTTAATTCAACACAGGTAGCTCTGAGAGTGTTTTGCTTTCAGTGTTCTCAGCAAAACACTGAGACCTTGCAAATTCAGCCCCAACAGAGTGCTTCCTCCATTTTACTACATATAAATAAAGATGCAGACTGAGCTGAGTTGTCACTGAGTCTCCATAAAAGATGTCAGGTCTCACTCAGTCACAGATTTTTTTTTCTATGTGTCTTATTTTTCTTTAATTTCCTGTCATTCCCTCTCAGGACTCTGTTGGCTGTGTAAGTCATGGTAGGAGTACCATAATAATTTGGGACTTCAAAACCACACTTTCCACGTTAAACACATCATCAAATCATGAAGTCAACAAAGAAATATCTGAGTTGAGCCATGTTTAAAAGGTACTAAGACATTCTAAAAGTACCTGATAGACATTTACAGAACACTGTAGCAAAGAGCAGTATAATGCACATTTTTTAATCAGCAGATAGAATGTTCTGCAGTATACACCATATTTAGGTCTCAAATCCTCAATATAGTTTTTATAATAAAGTAATTTCATGTATCTTTGCAAACTGAACCAAAAGAAGAATGGAAAGTATAAAAATCTACAGAAATTAAATAACATGTTCCTACATAAGAAGTCAGGAGTTGAAAAAAACATTAACATTTTCTAGAAACAAATGCAAACGATAAAAGAACATATTTAAATTTCTGGGGTTCAGCATAAGCGGTACCAAAAGGAAAGTTTGAAGCAATAAATGCAACCATCAAAAAATGGAACATTTCAAATAACCCAATGAACTAACTCAGACATAGAAATAAGGACAAGCCACACTTGAAATTAGAAGGCCAGAAATAATAAAAGTCAGACCAAAATGAAATTTTAAAAATACAAAACATCAATGAAACAAAAACTTCTGGGAAGGCTACACCATCCTTTAGTTAGACTAACTAAGAAAAAAAAAGATTCAAATAAATAAAATAAGAGATGAAATGAGAGATGTCACAACAGAAACAAGAAACATAAGAAAATTCTGTGATCAACTATATGCTTAAAACCAGGAAAACCGGCAAGAAACATGAACTTCTGAATACATACAAACTCCCAAAATTGAACAAAGAAGAAATAGAAAACCTAAGAAGATTAAAATGAGTAATGAGACTGAAGGAAAATTTTTTCCATCTAAAAAATATCAGGACAGGATGACCTTACTGCTGATTTTTACAAAACATTAAAGGAACTGTCTTGGTTATTTTTCTCTCACTGCTGAGACAAAATACCCAACACCCAAAATGAAGACAGGAAAGGTTTATTTAGCTTACAGTTTGTGGAAGTTTCAGTCCATACTTGGCTGCTTCAGAGGCAGAGTGGCACATGGCAGAGAGCAAACTGTTCATGGCAGCAGAGCACAGCAAAAACAACCAGAGCAAAAGGGAGGAATGGCTGCAAGCAGCCTCCTTTTCTCCCCTACATTGTAAACAGCCTACCCCCACCCAGGGGGCGTGTACCTCTCACATAACCTCTATGCCCTCCTCTTCCACAGGCTCAGGATGTGTACAAAGTAAGCACCCTGGCTTCCTGGTGAATCACTCAGCCAAACCTCTGGACTCCCCAAGTTGACACAATGTATCAACCATAACAGGAACTAATTCCAATTCTTCTTAGATTATTTCAAACCATTGAAATGGAAGCAAGTGTGACATACTCTTTTTAAGAGATCAGAAATATCCTGACACCAAAACCAGACAAGAAAACAACAAAAAACAAAGCCACAGATCCATATCCATGATGAATACAGATGAAAAATTCTAAAAAATCATTAGCAAATTGAACTCAATAGCCTATCAAAAAGATCATATGCATGAGCAAGTGAAGGTCACTCCAAGGATACAAGAGTGTTTCAACATGAGCAAAGCAAAAAAACCAATAATAAAATAAAAGCAAAAGAATGAAGAACAAAACAATATAAAAACTTCGGGAGAAGCAGGAAAAGCATTTAATAAGATTCAACATCTTTTCATGATAAAATCTTAACAAATGAAGTACAAGGAATATACCTGAAAATACTAATAACTATACATAAAAAACCATAGTCAATTATCACAGTAAATGTAAAAAAACTGAAAACATTTTCACTACTGGAGACAAGAAAAGGACACCTACTCTTATCACTCATGTAATCTAGTACTGGATGTCTTAGCAAGAGCAATTAGGAAAGAGAAGAAAATAAGAGCCATCCAAGTTAGGAAGACATTAAATTATATGTCTGAAGATGACATGATGCAATATATAGAAAAACCTAAGTAGTCCATCAAAAACTTATAGAACTGTTCTAAAAATTAGCAAAGATATAGGATATAACAATAACATACAAAATACAGTAGCATTTTAATATACTAGTAATGAACTTTCTCAAAAGAGAAAAAGCAATTGAATCTACAGTAGCTGCAAAATATGAAAAGTTATGAAATAAATTTAACCAAGGACATGAAAGACCTCTACAATGAATACCATGATACCTCAGTTGTCAAACTCAATTACTTCCTAATACATATTTCAACACCAAAATGTTTGAGAACTGAGCATATTTTTCAATAAGAAATAATAGTAAGCAAAATAAATGGTTCTGAGGCCCCAAAATTACACTTATAAATTCATTTTTTCAGGACTTTACCAAATTTCATAATGAATTGTTTTTAACTCTTTTGTGGTTCTCAGTTTTTCTCCTAGTTCTATTTCTGGTTGCACAACTTCCTTTGGAGCCATGGTTGCAATATTTTATGGGTATAAAGTGCAAAAACATTAGCACAGTGATGAATATTTTAATATACTGACATAAGTACTACGTTCTCTAGTCAAGAGTGGTGCCTAGACTAAAGCTTCAATCCTATAGTTTTTTTCAAGTCTGATTTTGTTTGACTCTGAAGCAAAGTTATGGACACGGAGCAGGTATTTTTCTTTGAATATTTTGTTGTTGGATTATTAGAAAGTTTAACCTTGGAGCTGTTCAACAACCCAGTTATCACTGTATTATAAAATACTGAAGGAGGAAATTATTGAAGACATACTTAAAATAGAAGAATAGCTCATGCTCTTGAATTCACAACTTAATAATTTACCCTGAGCATCACTTTGGCAGTGTATTTGTTTACATACTGACTATCCTGAGCATTGCCTGGACAGGAATGATTTCACACTGTTGATTCTCGTTTGCAGATTTAGTCCTATGTTTGTTCTATTTAGACTATTTTGTAAACATGTTTTTATTTAGAATGTTGTATTTGCCTTTCATATTTGTTTCTAGTAAAATTTAATAATGAATTATCTTTATTGTCTCTTACTATTTCATGTTTATTTGCAAAAAGTAGCCTATAATTTTGTGCTACAATCTATAAGAACTCTTATCATAAATGTATTAAATATAATTTTTATACTTCTCCAGAATTCAGTGATATTATTTAATAACAGAAAGTGAACGTGGGTGGGGCACTGAGACTGAATGGGAAGTGCTAAAACATCTGCCAAAGAAAAAATGAAAAAGGACCAATGTTAGCATATCCGAGAGGAAAAGTCTGTTATGAAACGGAAATACCAAAAAACATCTTTTTATTGTCAATCATTCATAATATGGAAATGATAGAACTTGAAAGAAGAAATGAAACAAAACTTCCAGTGTGGTTTATGATTATAATAACTCCATGGATGGTGGTGACAGAGCTGGCCAACATCTAACAAACTCTGCTGTATTCAAAAAGTTATGAAGATATTGTTAAATATTTATGTGCCTTCTGATCCAAACAATATGAAGTTCCTTTATTATTTATTCAAAACAAGGAAGTTCAAACAGTCATCTACAATTTAGAGCAGGTCTAATAGACCAAACAATTGAAAACTACAGGATAGCAAAACGCCAACTAGCATGTCCATCACTGATGTCATCACCATTAATGTTTAGTGGATAGACATTCTATTGAAATTATACCACACAGAGAAAAAAAAGGAAAGGCCAGAATTGCAGTGTAAAATGTGTTGTACAAAGAAAGGCAATAGTGTAAAAAGCATTCAGAAAGAAGCTCATGCTCTCCAGATTTAATGTTGTGATATACATTGAATGTTTTGAAATATAACATAAACAGAAAAATTATTGAATAAATTTGTTAACATTGTCATCTTTATATTTACTGTTATATTATCTTATAAAAATTGATGAATAAAGCATGTAATTTTTGTCATCCAGTATTTAAATAATTGATTAATAAATGGTTAATAGCTGAAATGACCCTACTATCCAAAGTGATCCATAACTTCAATGAAATTCCCATCAAAATATCAATGAAATTCTTTATAGAAGTAGAAAAACAATCCTATAATTCATAAAAAAAACTACAAATAGACAAAACACTCCTGAGGAGCAGCAACAAATGCTGGAGGCATTGCAATACCTGACTTCAAAACATACTACAAATTGTCATAACCAAAACACCATGGCAATCTCGTAAAAGCAGAGAGCCTACAAAGTAATACAAGTTCACAAACAACCAGCTCATTCCTTTTTTTAAGACAGGGTCTCACTGTGCTGATCAGGCTGGCCTTGAGCTTACTTTGTAGCCCAGGCTCGTCTTGAGCTTGCAATGATCCTCCTGCCTCAGCCTCCCAAGTGCTGAGTGCTGGAATTACAGGAGTGCACCTCCACACCCAGAAAATATCTGACTTTTGACAAAAGAGCTAAGATTATGGAGTAGAGCAAGGACAGTCTCTTCAATAAATGACACTGGCAAAATTAGACATATCTGTATAGAATGATTTACTATAACTTTTTAAATAAGTAGAACAACACCAAATTCCCAACACATAAAATGATTAATATTGAATAAGTAGAAATGCTTATAACCCTAATTTTGTTGTTACACACTATATGCATGTATTAAGTTACCATAATGTACTCCATAAAGATGTAAACTCTGTCTCAAATAATAAAAGTTCAACAAAATTTTAAAAACTACATAGCACATGGAATTCAAGTTTATCCCAGTACATGTAGCAGATTATCAACAAATAATTACGGGAAGAATATGTAATAGGCCCTGTTTTCATAAGCCCAAGCTTGTACTCCTCAGTATTTTACCATTTGCAGTCAGAAAAGTTGAAGGAATGGCACAGGGATTACCTGGACACCAACAGCTTACCCATATAGACGAAATATGAAATTTCCGCTGTCATTTATACTAAGAGAACAATGAATCTATTAGAATTCATGTACTTCACACCAATAAATTGTGGTTATCATCATTTTTCCCTCATATTCCCTTAGTAATTTAGAAAAGAAAAAAGATCAAGGCTGATGTGGGGAAAGATGACTACTCAGCACATTCTCCATTGAGACCTTAAAGGATTAATTTAAATCACTGAAATAAAGTCTCTAACTAAATCTCATATATATGTGATGATGAAGTATATATTTGGAAAGAATGGTTTCTGACAGTCAGTATGTGTCTGGCATAATTCTCAAAAAAATGCCCAAATAATCAAATTTAGAGATAATGTTTATGTGAGAAATAGGATACACTTCCATGAAGTAAAACTGAGCTGGCCTGCTATCTCTGGGATTCTCATAAGATTTAAGGTCTCTTCCATAATAAAACTATAATTTTCAGATATTATGATAAAGGGGAAGAAATTATTTGCATTAAAAGGGTTTTCTTTCTATATAAGATAAATTGTTAACAATTAGTTATGATTCATGTATATAAAACAAAGCAAAGAGTTTGTGAAGTTGGGGCACCACATTGGGCTCATTCCTTCACTGTGCTCCAAGAGGTGATGGGGAAACACATGAATGATTAAATTTTATAAAGACTTATTACAGTAAAATATACAAAGCCAAGAATAATGTGGTGTGTTTGAAGCAAGGAGGAGTATTGGGGGAGATTAATGGCAATGTGTTTTTACTGTAATAAATCTTATTTAGTCATTAACAATAGGTTTTGACAACCCTCCCCCTCTTGTTGATCAACCTTTTATGGTAACCCTATGCAAATTCTGTCTCTTCCTTAAGTCAAAATTCCCATAAGAGCTGATTCAGGACATCGCTGTAGCTGTGGCAATGTAACTAAATACACTAAAAAAAAAGAGATATTAAAGAATTGTTTCAGAAAGTGGCAAGAATGATAGAATAAATACTTTTGAAGTGTGGAAAAATAGAAGTATCTTGAGGGGAATTAATAGCAATGTGTCTTTTAATAAAATTTTGAAACTGAACTATTTACCATATTTTCTGATTATACATTCTAAGAAATTTTCCATGCTACTTACATTTGTCCTTAAATTGTGCTGCTAGAATATAACAAACATTCACTTAAATTTAGCTGATTCAACTATATTCACATAGGGAAATTGGGAAGAACGGAGGAGAGAAGGAAAGAGAAAGAGAGAGAGAGAATGAATTGTGACTGTGCTAGTGATTCTGTTAGTTACTGTATTAATCTAAATGTACCACAAAATAAGTGCTCAGTAGGTACTATAAATCTGCTCTTGCTTTAGTCTACCTTACCTCTGGATTTTTCTATTTATGTAAGCTTCTTGCTATTATGAGAGCAATTCTAATGTTAAATATACATGTTTTCATTCAGTATGACCCTTAAATATAAGCCAACTGCTTAACCTGTTGAAAAACTGGAAGAGTGCTCATCTAAAACTGGAGCACATGGTCTCTGTGAGGTGGAATTTCCAGCAAAAACACAACTCCTTCAATACTAACAATGACCAAAGTTAAATTTGACTTCAAATGCCATCTTGTACACTGACTTCAAAATCTCACACTCATGTAAAATTGATCTCTATCTCCTAAGATGTAAATACACCTTCATGCCCTAAATGAGGCATGAAGTGTCCAACCTGTCATGAAATAATAGTTACAGTTTACCATTTACAAAATACTTTTCAGTGATGATTTTGCCGAATTTTGTTTCCTCCCTTAATAGATAGAAAGATAACAGATATTTTTCTCTTTGTATGCCTCAGAGAATTGGCATACTTCACTGTACCATTTTCCTGATAAGTAAATTAATTAATAAGCTATCTTAAATGTGAATAGATTCCTGAACACTTGAAAATATGAATATTATATATTTATGTTATTCTAATTCAAAATGGAATCATACAAATTTTCTTACCTTGAAAATAAAAGAGAAAACACTGCAATATAACTGCTATAACACATTGGGAGATCTAATCTGATGAAAACTAAACTTTTTTCTTATTTGATTTATTGAATTTTAAGGATTGACTTGTAAAAAAGACAGAATGAAAAGAAAATACCACATTATCCTATAATGCTAACATTTATTGACTACTTAAAACAATGTGATAAGGGAGGTGTTATTCTTCTCTCAATTTTATAGAATATATCACTAAACAATTTGCCTAGACTTCAGGTAAGATGGCGATTGAGTAAGCAGCAGAGAAAGATCCCCCTGGAGGATCGCCAATGAGACACTGAAATACAGCAACATAAGAAAGACAAGAAGGAGAGAAATGGGTGCCCTGGTGCCCCAGACCCAGGAAAGATCTGAAAGGGGAACTGAAACGCTCAGAAAGAGCAAACAAGACCTCTCCAGGAAAAAAACCTCAGAGGACCACCATGGTGCAGTCAGAGGAAGAGAAGGCGGAAAAGGAAGGATCCACAGCTCCATACATACCACAAGCCCGCTCCCTGATTCCAGCACTCACAGCAATAGCCCTTGGAGGCCCATGCTCACGGAAACATTCTGAATCAGCCAGAGGTGAGCAATGTCCTGAATAGAGGGGCAGAGTGTGCGGTGACAGCGTGGCCTCAGCCTCCTCCACCGGCTGCATGATCCATGCTGCACTCAGACCTGCCCCAGGCTGCCCCACTCCATCCTGCGCACCTCGCCCACCATGGCTGCCCTCTCCTCGGCCTCTGCACAGTCCCTCAGTGCGTCCCTTTGCCCAGCGACTCCATGGTGCCTACCACTTCGGACTCGAGTCCAAGCCAAGCTTGCCACTGCTGCTGGGACCTGGAGCCCCACGACATGCAGCTGGCCTCAGGCAATGAGTGCCACAGACCCCCAGGAACTGCAAAATCTTCCTAATCAGTGCTCTGAGGCAGGCTGGAGTCAAGGCAACCAGTGAGCAGCCCACCACACCCAGCTCTATGCCTGCCCCAAGGATATGGCCTCAGACCTCTACACTGTGTGAGCAAATACCAGCAAAGAGTATCAGAAAGCAGTGGAAGTGACCCCAGGACCTCAGTAATTCCCAGGGATCCAGACAAAAAACAAAAGGGAGCTGGAGCACAACAGAAAGAGTGAGCTGCACATGGAGGCAGGCTACACAGCCCCGCGCCCCTCTCACTCCAACACCAAGCAGGAATCATGAGCTGAGTTAGCAGGATTCAACTCCCACCCTGAACTCCCTCTCTGAGCACCGTGAGTCTTGGTGACCCGAGCAAGAACCATGTGATGCTGACAACAATGGGCTGAGTAAATGGGCTATAAGACTCACCCTAAACTACTAATAAGAGCACCAAGAGACTCCACACTACTTGCATATATGAAAAATATACGAACCCATAATGTCAAACTACATGAAAAGCAGCAGTCCTGGAGCCTGAAAGACAGCAACATACTCTACACAGCAGACCCGAGAAAATCCTCAGTTCTTTCTGAGAACTAATAACTAAACTTAGTACACACCATGGACTACCACGGTGAGCACAGGTGGAGGAGACCTCATGCCACTTGTG
>PVLD010025305.1:0-23934 GCA_004027595.1 Dinomys branickii | reverse complement strand
TTCGGATGCAATCGTTTCATAACTTACAGGTATGTGATTTCCTGGTTCCCCTGTATCCTCGCATTCAGAACTTGTTCTGGGTGGGGTTGAGTTTTGAGACTGCATTTTGTTCCTCTGTTTTCCCATTTTTGGGTATCAGATTCAAAATGTGGAGCTATAAATTCCACAGACAGTTCAGCAGGCAAAGGTCTGCTGCAGATGCTGCTCCAATGGTTACTTCTCTTTGGGAGAATGACCCTTAAGCTGTCTGCTGAGATTTCCGCTTCTACTCCCTACCCCAAGACCTGGCCAGGGCGAATAAACAGCTCGCCACCCCAGGATTCTTGCAGATAGACCACTCAGGTGTTCCTCCCTGGGTGGAGCTCCTTCCCCCCTCACAAAACCCGTTGGGGCGCCTAAGTAGGTCTTCCCACCCGGAGATCCCGCAGTCCTTGAAGCTGCTTTGATGTCTCTCGCTGGGCTGAGCTTCTTCCCGATTCAGGAAAAACCGGTTAGAGTGCGCACTTAACTCACCCTGTGATCGTGTAGACAGGAGTGCCGATCAGATGTTTTTCCCTGGATGGAGATTTTCCCCGACTCAGAAATCCCGCCGGCCGGTCGCTGTTGGTCCAGTTCGCGCAGCGCTGGCTGCGGGGGTGGGGTTCTGAGCAGGATCCCGGAGCGCTGCCCGGTTTGGCGCAGTTTGTCCCAGTAGCGTGTTCTCTGTCGGGTTCAGGAGCTGAAGCCGTTCTTCCTTCCGCACTCGCTGTCTCAGCTGGTCGTCTTCTTCCCGGAAGTCCTTATTTCTGTCTTCATATTGCTATATTTCATTGTTTGGGTGGTAATCCTCTGGGAGGTTCTCTCTCTGCTGCCTACCCGGTCGCCATCTTCCCGGAAGTCCAAGAAAATTTCTTAAGCAAGACAGAAACTCAAAAAATTCAATAAGAAAAAAAATTCAGTAAGAGTTAATTCAATAAGATTCAATAAGAGATTAGTGTGCCATTAATATATAAGAAAAAGGAAGACCCTAATAGAAAACCATAAAAAGACATGAACAGTTAACGGAAAAAGAAATGCAAATAGCTGTTAAACAAGTAATGAAAACAAGTAAGAAAAATATCACATTAAGAAAAATAACCAGGGCTGGGGATATAGCTCAGTGGCCTAAGTACTTGCCTGGCAAGGACAAGGTCCTGAGTTTGATTCCTGGTACCCCCCCCAAAAAAGAAAGAAAAATAACCATATTAGATAAATACGGTGCATACACAGTGGTCTTCATGAAATCTTACCATTTCAACAACAGAGGTGGAGCTGGAGGTCATTATGTTAATGAAATAAGCCAACCACAGAAAAGTGGCTACTACATCATCTCATTCCTATGGGAATAAAAAAAAAATATTGATCTCAACAATTAAAGGTAAAATCGAGGTCACCAGAGCCTGGGCATAGTAGGGTGATGGAGGGATGGGACATGGTTGCTCAGGGAATGCTAAGTTACAGAGAGAAACAAGAAGCTCTGGGGTGCTATCACACAGTAGGGCAACTACAAGATAATGATAAGGCTGTATAGATACCAAAAAGGAGGAGTTTGAAGTTCCCACCCTAAGGAAATAACACACGTTTGAAGAGACGGATGTGCTTAACCTGATGTAAACATTACACAGTGGGTATGTATTAAAACATTACATATTGCCCAATCAATGTGTGCAGTTTTTAGGGTCTTACATATCCACTAATAAAAAGATGGTTGTTGTACAAGGATGGGAAGGTTGGAGGCTGCAACTCTGGCATAAACTGTATGAAGGATGAGAGGGCACATGGCCACACACCTGCCGCTGTGACAGTGGTGGTGACATTCACACACTGCCAATGTGGTGCTGGTAGTCATGTAACTCTGAGAAGCTAGTCCTGGTGTGTGCATAATGCTGTAAAAGTGGAGGTGGTATGATTTCCATAATTCTAGGATTGTAGTGGTGGTGACTGTGTAACCCCACAATGTGTCTCATGGTACCCAGATAAAGCTGTAAGACTGGTTGTGACCTTAACATAACCTGTGAATGAGGCACAGGACACACCCACCCAGCTCCGCAGTGCTGACTGTGGTCATATTTACATCACTCAAGTGTTGGTTGTTATTCACATAATCCTACTGCATTGTGCATTGTACCACAGAGCTTTGTGACGCTGGTGCTGCTGTGTGTCCCCCAGATGTTCATGTGCTGGAAGCCTGGTACTCTATGTGATATGTTAAGAGCTGCTGCTTTAAGAGTTGAGGCCTAGTGGGAGGTTATCAGGTCATTTGGGGCCATGTTTGCATAACACCACCATGAGCCCAGTCTTTCACATGTGCTCCCACAGATGCCATCTACCACATGTTCAACCCAAGGGACCCTTTCCAAAAGGCTGAACCCATAAAATTTCTGGCCTTCATAACTATTTCTTTTCTTTATAAGTTATCCAGTCCTAGTCACTTTATGACAGCAGTAGGAAATGGGCTAAAACAGCTGGTGTGATTGGAATTCTGCCATGGTGGTGGGGATAGTCATCATACAACTCTGGAGTGTGGGTGATGGAATTCGAATAATGATGCAGTTGTTATACAAATAACTTCATGAACGGGACAGTAACATTCACATAATGCTGTGATGGTAATAGTGGTATTCACATAATTTTGTGCTTATGCTTGTGGTAAAAAATATCTGGTGTTAGTGGTTGTCACATAATTGTGTTTCATAAATGGTGTCCACATCATCCTGCAATGTCATTAGTGATATTCAGATCACTGCATTAACCTTCTATTGCTGTTACAAAATGCCTGAAAAAAATCAACTTAAGAAAGGAAAGGTTCATTTTTGCTTACAGTTTCAAAGGTTTCTGTCCTTATTTGGCTGGCTCCAGGGCAGCAACAATACGGTGGAAAGCCACGGTAGAGGAAAGCTGCTCACACTGTGGCAGCCAGGAAGCAAGAGAGTGAGAGAGTGAGAGAGAGCGGGGGTGGGGTGGGGAGGGGAGGAAGAGGCTGGAGCAAGATCGACCGCTGCAGGTATACCCCCAGCGACATACTTGTCCCAACTTGGCCCTGTCACCTCACGTTTCCACCACTTCCCAGTTGTAAAGCCACCAATGGATGAATCCATTGATTAATGAAGTCACAGCCCTCCTGACCCAGCCACTTCTGCTAGTTGTACCTCTGATGTTTGCTGCATTGGGAACCAAGCTTTCAACATATGAACCTACAGGGAACACTTCAGATCCAACTGATAACCATCGCCTTGTGACACTGGTGGAAGAATTCACATAATTTTTAGATGGTGACACTGGAGGTTGTGGCATCCGTATAACTCTGTTGCCCGTCATGCCCATGACAGTTGTATTCATGTAAGTCTACCATGTGGGTGGTGGTGCTGTTCACATGATTCTGTGATGTTGGCTATGTTTGCGTAACACCATGATGCTGGTGCTATCCCTTGCAGTTGTTATGGTATCTACATAACTGTGCAATACGTGTGTGGAATTGACACCGTTGTGCAACATGGTGGTGGCATTATTAACATAACGTGGTGACTTTATTGTTGTTCATTTGATTGTTCACTAGGCTGGTGGGATTCACATACTTTGGTGACAGTGGACATGTGAAATTCTACAGTGTGGCAGTCGGTGGTACATAATTCCGTGGTGGCTTTGCTGATGACTTTGATTGTACTATTTACCCTACGCTATCGCACTGGCGGTGGTATTTCAATATTTCTGTGCTGTTTATGGTGATGTTCCTATAAGCTTGTGACACTGATCGCAGCTAGATAATTGCATGATGGTTGTATTCCCATAATTATGACAATGGGAATTGTATTGATATAAATCTGTGACATTGGCACTGGTGTTCATGTGACACTATAATGTTATTGGCTGTAGTTATATAATTCAGTGACATTGTTTGTGGAATTCATATAACACTGAAGATGATGGAAGTGGTATTAAAATAACTTGGAGTCATCAGCCATAGTATATACACAGCTCTGAAGCATTGGTGTTAGTATACACATTACTTTGCAGCTATGGTTGTTGCTGTAATGTACTCTATGGTGCTTTGCTGATACTCATAGAACTCTGTGAGATTCTTTATGGTGTTAAGGTAAGGCCATGAGAGTGGTAGGTGTGATTCTGAAGCAGCCATGTGACCATAGCTGTGTAGTCACAACCCTGCAATGTTGAGGTAGAGGTCAATTTGCATGAACTTCAACATTTGCTCACATAACACTGCTATATATTCTCATGGTATGAGTATGATTGTGAAACATTAGCTGGGCCATTCATGCATGTTGTGCTGCTGATGGTGGTATTAGATGTAAACCTCTGCAACTTGGTCATGGTATTTTTATAACTCTGCAAGGCTAGTGGCATGACATTAACATTGCGTGGTGGTGGTGATGATGGTATTTGTGTAAATCTGTAACCTGGTCAAAACACTCGCATATCTTGGATGCAGTGACAGTTGTGGAATTAACAAAACTCTGCAGGAATGATGACAGTAGTGTTTGCATACTCCTGTGGTTCTATTGGTATTAATATACACCTCAACGTTGTGAGTAGTTGAATTAGAATAATTGCATTAGTGGTGTACTTTCTGAATTATACCACAGTGGCAGTAGTCTCATAATTCTGCGATTGTGTTAGATGTGGTAATTCCATAACTCAGCAATGTTGGGTGTCACTTATCTTAGTGACAGTGGTTATGATGGTCACACAAACTGTCCACACAACTCTGTAATACTGCTGGTGGTATTCTCACAACCTGTAGCGGTGGTTGTAATATTCATAAACCTCTCAGAAGTTATAAGTTGTTGATGGTATTCTACTCATATAAATCTGTGATGTTTCTAGTAGTTATATTCTTAGACCATTGTGACTTTGGTCATGTTATTTGCATAAATACACATTTATGGTGGGGTAGTTTTCATATACTTATGTGACACTGGCATGGTTTCCATATGACTTGCAGTGGTAGCTGTGGTATTTGCATAACAATGAGACCTTGGTTGTGCCCTTCATGTACATACGCACCTGTTGTGGGAAGGTATTTATATAACAGGTAGTGGTGGTGATGGCACCCTCATAATCCTGTGTTATTGTTTATAGTTTCCCCATAACTCTGTCGCGGTATTTACACAGTTCTGCAGTGGTGGACGGTAATGCTCATGTGACTCAGCATTGTTTTGTGGTATTCTCACAATTCTGTGATGTTGGTCATGGCACTAATGTCACTCTACAATGATTGTGGTGTCTTTCTGTAATTCTGGGACATTAGTGTGTGTTGCATTCACATAACCCCATGGAGTCAACTGTGTAGTTGTGTAATTCTGTGATACTGGTCATGGTTTTACACAGCTCTGAAACATGGATGTGGTATTTGTGTAATTCTGTGACTTTGATGGTGGTGTTGTCGCATAACTGTACTATTGACCAGAGGGACTGGCCATGTGGTAGTTACAGTTATATAACTGCAGTGTCAGCAGTACTGTGAGTTATACCCCTCTGTTGTATCAGGTATGCAATCCTCATAGTGGGATTCAAATAACTCTGGGATATTGGTGGTGGTGCAGTAGTGTGCGATTGAAATACAATCATTTCTGTGTCATGCCGTAGGGTTTGTTCATTGAATTAAATTTAAAGGCATTTTTCTAAGACATTGCACTTTCAGGGCTGGGGAGAGCTCAGAGCCACAGTGCCTGCCTGGCAAGCACAAGGTCCCAAGTTTGATTCCTGGTACAAAAAAAAATCGCACTTTCAAACCCTCCAAGGGCTTTATATATTGTGTCTAGTTTTTTTATTCCTAACTTTAATACCATCTATATATCCACATATGTGGCATCATGTGTGAAGCTGATCAAAATTTAGCTATATGCCAAGATGCATAAACTTGAACTTCTGAAAATTGATGGTAAAGAATGCAGAAGAGGGCTTTCTGGTAAACCAAAATTATCTCTACTTTCCTCAAAGACTCCAAAATATATTTGTTAGGTAATTACATTTAATGTTGGTCATATTGTGTTTTTATTCTTTAAACACTGATAAACCTTTGGAAGGTTTGTCAAGAACTTGGGGTGGAGGTTATGGTGTCACTGTAAATATATATTTAAGTAACATTGAGTTAAATGTTTACAATTTTTGCTGTATAAAATATACCTTAATAAAAGTTTTTAAAAATGTATATCTAAATAAAATGACAATACTAAGAGGTTTTATAAAAGTCAAGTGTGGTACATAAGTACTCAGTTATTTTCTTTTTACTGCTTTTTATCAGTACATGTTTTCCATACATGCAATTGACAGTTACCTTGAAACTTTTTAGGGGTAGTATATAATATAGCTTGATTCTTTTTTAAAATCAGCTTCCTCTCCCTACTTCCTCCTGTAAATCCCCTTTCCACCTTTTCATTCTTGTTGATATTATTAATCTTACCTCATGTTTATGGCATATGTTTACATCCACTGAGGTTATTAGGTTTCTACACAGGACCTATCTTTATTTTCTTATAGAAGCAAGTTACTGCTTTAGCAGAAACAGAACGAAGTCACACCATGGAATTTAGAGTTAACATGTGATTTGAGAAGTGTGTATTGCTTCCCAAACGCCCTTGTTGTAGTTGGGAACCACCTGTCATTTCAGTTCTCAGGCTCATCATGATCTACGTTTCTTCCCCTTGCAGTACTTGGGGTGCATTGAAGTTCTGCGCTCAATGAGGTCTCTTGACTTCAGTACAAGGACACAGATCACCAGGTAAGCCCTCCTGGAAGCAGGCTCCTGATTGCAGAGGCTCATAGCATGACATTTCTGGCTTCGGGTGCTGGAGGTGGGCGACGTGAGTTTGGAGACATCAGCACGCACGTCCATGTTTGTGACCCTTGTCATTCAGCAGGGGCACGGTGAAGGACATCTGACTCTTTTTAGTGAAGCTGCAGACATACAGAGCAATCTGAGTATTTATGTTTATTTCATTTACATAAAAATTCTAATGTAAGATTGATTGTTTCAAAAATTATCTGAACTCTGTTCTTTTTCATAAAGAAAATCGAGATGTCCGCAGGGCATTTCCCACACTAAACAGAGAATAAACTGAGTAAAACTGGTAGGAGAAATTTTTATGGGAATAGGTCATTTAGAAAGTAGGTCCGTTTTGTAAGGGGTCAGAATTTTGACTATTTTATCTGTATTGTCCATCACCAACTAGATTTTAAATTTTTCTGGGGTAGGATTTAAGCACTGTTTCTGTCCCATCTCATAGCCAAGTAGATTTGTAGCAGAGCTCATGCCATCAGAAGAATGGCAACTTCAAGTCCTCTCACTGGGGAGAGTAGGACTGCGCCCAGGAGACAGTTAATTTGCGGGTGGAGAAGTTTATGTAGCTTTAGCACCTGTGGAATTGCTTCATCTAAGTCATGACCTCAGAAAATGCCTTCTGTTTATCTGATTCAAATAGTTGTCTTGTTTATCTTTGAATGAGCAAGCTGAAGTCTAAAGACTGAAATTGAGAAAGTAACTACTTACCAGCAATGTACACACCTCAAGGCTGTTGTTAGTACCATGGTGACACCTTTTCTTCCTCACTGAAGAAGTTCATGGTCCAGAGTTGATGTGTAGCCAGCTGTGCCAGCCAATGCTATAATCTCAGCACTCTGGGAGGCTGAGGCAGGAGGATTGCAAGTCTGAGCCCAGGCCTTGTTGCATTTTCAAACAGTGGAGAGTGAACAATCAAATCTATTTTAATTTTTTTTTGCTTCCTTTATTTTAATGTGCCAAAAGCCTCAACGGACCTGCACTTAGGCCCACATTCCTCAGCACAGCCTCTGTGTGGATGAACTATGCAGGCAGAGGTGCCCAGTGCAGACACAAGCCTTGGATTCTGCTCTGACAGGAATGGGCTCTGAAAAGCCTCCTGGCACAGCCGCACTCAGAGACTGTGAAAAGTCCAGTGTGGTGGCAGACACCCGTGGTTCCAGTCACTCAGGAGGCTGAGGCGGGAAGAGCACAATTTGGAGGTCAGCCTGGGTGACTCAAAACAGACTGGGCCAGAGACACAGCTAAGTGTGGAACTTGCTTAGCATCCTGGAGGTCCTGAGTTCAATCTTCAGGATCAGGAAACAAAACAGCAACAAATAAATAACAACAACCAAAAACAACACCCAAAAGGGACACATCTATCTTTTAGGCAAGCTGTTTCTTGGGGGCTGGACTTTGGTGACTTCCTCACTGATGTTAGTGCTGTGAAGTTGGAAGGGTGACTGTCCGAGTTGGAGACACAGAGGGACCCCAGATCATAGAGTCGCAGGCTGTGTGCTCGCACTGCCGGTCTGCTGTTTCCAGCCAGGGACCTGACACGGGGTAGGGGTATGCCCCAGAGGACTCTCAGGCGTGGTGTGGGGCTTTGAACTTGAGCAAATAGCAGGCAAGCTCTGGGGATGGGAAAGAGAGGGGCCGGGGCCACACCCCCGTGAACTGTGTGCACCAGGCAAGTCCCAGGCCCAGCTGGCTGGGGTCCCTTCACAAATGGGTGTGCAGTCTGCTTCAGCCTCTCCAAAGGAAGGATGGCCCAGCCAGACCCAGCATGTGCGCCTCTCTGTCCATCCTCTCTCTCTTCCAAGACTTCACCTAGAAGAACATGCTACAGATGCTCGTGGAGAGCAGGACTCCAAGGTAAAACATTTCACTGGCTGTCCTCGGCCCTTGCAGTCCCACAAGTGTGCGAGTCTTCCCGAGCCCGAGCCTGAGCCCGAGCTGGAGTGGTTGGGCAGAGGCAGTGGCCTGGGTACCAGAGGCTAGACCTGTCCACAGATGCTCTGCAACCTTGGCCTCTCTGGCTGGGGCAGGGTGGAGGTTGAAGAGGGGACAATGGGCAGGAGAGGCCACCGCAGCCACCTCGCACATCCAGGCAGCGCTGTGGGATGCTGACCCCGTTGGTGACGTGGGACCTGGCAGAGCAGGTCTGAGTATTTTTGCTCATGTTTTGGGGTTCGTTGTCTTGAGCAGTGGGTAGCATGAGCTCTACTGCGTGGGACAGGGTTTGCCATGTCTTCCTTGTCTTTGTAAAGGGGGATGTTGGGGTTTGGGTACCCCGGTGAAGGCATCGTCCTTCCTTTGGACACACCGGAAACAAGCAATTCCACAGAGCTGGGCCTTGGGGACGCAGCCAAGTACGATGTGCACTTTCACACTGGCCCACTGCATGGAAAGCAAGCTGACCATTGCTTGTGGGCTTCTCAGAAGTGCCTTATTGGAAGATATGATCTTAAATTTCATTTTCACTGCAAAATAAACAGTTATGTGGAACTCAGCACCAGGGAAAGGGATGCATCTTATTTTCTTAGCGTCCCTAGAGCTGGCTGAGTCTCAGAATTTGGAAGGAGAGTAAACTAGCCCCACCTGGCCCCACCCCGAGAATGCATGTCTTTGGATTGCACCTCATGGGCTCTTTCTGAACGGTTCTTCTGAGTGCTTGGAGCCCTGCAGGGGGGCAAGGCTTAGTAGGGCAAGTTAGTGTTCTCTGGTTCCCTGTTCCTTTTGGAAATGTCCCTGCACAGATATGCATCCTGCCTGCATTGGTTCTCCAGTTTTAACACCAGCTAGAATGACTTTGCAACCACCTGTCTCTTTGGTTAGTGTTTCACATAAGAAGGTGCCAAATGCTAGGGTATGGGAATTACAGGTCCCAAGGGACCCAGAGCCACCAGGCCAGATGCTACAGGCATTCACTGCAGGACACTGTTTGGAATCTGAGATGTGGGTTCTTGCATGCTCAGGTGAGTCTAGGGAGACCTCCTGGAGGAAGCATATAAGCCTGGACTAATTTCTTCCCCCGCCCATGGCAGACTCAGGTAAATCTTGGAGAATCGGGAAAGTGGGTGGGCCCCTGTCTGGCCTCACATGGGATCTGCCTGCATGTCCAGCAGGGAGGGCCCTGCCAGCTCCCAAAGTTTCCACAGGGTGGTCTGTACCTGGGGAAGTTTGACCTAAGCCCTGCTGCGGTGAGGACACCAGGAGAAGCTGGGGCACAGGAACACTGGGGCTCTTCTCCTCTAGGGTTACCTTCTTCTGCTTTCATGCTCAGTCCCTCTTCCCGAATACCTGGTTTTTATCTGTGAGCTTGAGCATGCGATTACCGTGGGAACGTCTGGTGCAGCCATTGCAGAGCATAGGGACCCAGGCAGCCTTTCCTTGGTCAGACCTGGCATGCATGTACCTCCCCGCTCCCCTCCCTCCCTGCATAGGCTTGGCAGAACGAAGTTATCAGGGACACTCTCTCAAGAGCCCCAGAAAGTGGTAAGTGAACATGGGCACCAGGCCTGTCTGAGAAGTGCCCGTTGAAGCATGTTTCCTGTTACTAGGCTCTGGCCAGCAGATCTGTGTTCTGTGCAGGTTCCAGAGAGGATGGACTGTGGGCAGGGTCTGCATGGGCACCTGTAGTTCACTGGGATGAAGGGTAAGTCTGTGGGAGGTGAAGATCAGCTCAGGGACAGCATGGCTTCCGCAGAGCCTGGCCTGGCTGGTTCTCCTGACACCATCCACCCCGGGAATTACACATCCCAAGAATGACAACCACCCATCTGCTGTGACCCAGCAATGAGTTGAGTTTCCCCAAAGAATACAAGGACATGCAACAAAACATTCATGATGCATAATTTACAGAAAGGAGGAGACCTGGCTACTACAAATAGCCAGAGGGTGGGAGGGAGTGAGGAAGGGCACAGGATGGGCAGAGATTCATGATTCGATGCTGGCTTTCTCCCTTTTTAACCCTTTAGGGAGAAAGCCTTTCTCTTATCACCTTAAACATCTGAATCAGCTGAGATGTAGTGTTTGAGTTTTTCAGAGCAAGCTGAGGACTTGTGAAGCTTCACATGCAAATCCTCAAGATTTGTTGCCTTCTTTGGCAGCCTGTGAAGCTGGTTCTGCCGCCTCCTGCAACTTTGTGGCTGGTAAAGAGCTACCTTCTTGAAGGTGGGGAGAAGGGCACATCTTCACGTGGAAACATTTTGTTTCACGGATGTGTTGGGTTTCTGTCTCTGTAATGAAATATCTGAGATTATTAACTTATAATGGGAAAAAGGTTATTTTGGCTTGCACTTTAGGAGTTCCAGATCATAATAGGTTGGCTTCAGTACAGCACATCTTGGCAGAAGTTCATGGCAGAGCAAACCAATGACATCACAAGCCAGGGACCAAACGAGAGCAAGAGAAGGGTCTCACAGTCCCGTTTGAGGACAGGTCCCTAATGACCTAAGGACCTCCCATGAGATCCAGCCTACTAAAGATCCGCCACCTCCCATGAGCACTGCCCCTGACCAAGCCTTTAACACACGGGCTTTTGTGGAACAGGGAGGATCCCAACTATAGATGGGGTTGGAGTAAGACCTGGGTGAGTCCAGAGTTTCCGCTCCATGTACCCAGAGCAAAAGATCTGCATTCTTTCCCTGCAACCTGGCCCTGGAAGGAAGAGAATTTTCCCTCAACTTGGGAATCAGTGAATCCTTCTAAGAATCCTGCAGGCTGGCTGCAGCAAGGCCATGGGGTAGTTTATGTTCTACAGTCGTTCTGATCAGGATAGGGTACCCACTGTGATACTCATACCCAGATCGTCTCATTCCCTAGAACAGGAGTTCTTAAAACTTCAGCATCCATCAAAATCACTGGGAGAATTTGTTGCAACATAGCTTGCTAAGTCCCCACCTGCCAAATTCTGACCCTAATATTCTGAGACTGGGCATGAGAATTTGAAATTCTAACTAATAAGTGTTTAGATACTGATCCATGCACTCTGTTTTGAGAATAACTATTGTAGGGTTCTGTTTTTAACTTTAGAACCATTTGCAATGACCACCTATGAAGCCATAGATCTGAAAGTCAGTCTGTTGATGTTTTTTCATTGGTTCCACAAATCCAGAAACTTTAAAAATGGAGAACGTAGATGACTTGGTGGCTGAGGATGGTTTAAATAGAATCCATACAGCAAATCTGTGCATTCATTCCATATTCTCTGTACAGACCAGCTGGCATAGTGCATATTTATAATCCTCATGCCAGAAAGCACAGTTGTGTCACAGTGTACCTCTCAGACTGACCCTTTTCTGTCCCTGAGCTCACTTATCCCCAAATGTCTCACCCCATAATGAGCCCTTTGTACTTACCAGAAACAGCCTTAAGGAGCAGCTTTGGACACACATTATCTAGGATTTTGTCTGGGTCCTGTTGCTTTCCAGCTGGGTGGCCTTGTACATGTATCTTAAGCTTTCTACCTCCCAGTTTTCCTGTCCTTACAGCGGGAATCATGATGGTACCTCCATAATTACATTTGTAATTTACTGACTCGATATCTGTGAAGGACTTCCTTTGCTGTCTGCCACACAGAAGGGCTCAAACCTGTTGGTAGGAGTGGTATTTTCATTTTTGTTACATATTCTTCCTGTTGATAATCTCATTGCTTTAAATAATACTTCTAGGTGGAAAAATCACCAATCTGTCTCGTTCTTCACCTCAGGATTTTCTTAAGCCTAGACTTGCAGCCTGCTGGATGTACCCTCTTGGGGCGGCCAATCAGTTCCAAGTCCTGAGTGCTGTCGCTGCCTCCTGTTCTGTTCGTCTCCTCCATTCCTCAGGAGAGTCAGTTCAGCTTACACCCCCTGAGTCTTTGTTGTAATCACGACCCACCTGTTCTTCCAAACTTAAAACCTCAGGGTCAGTCTTGTCTTAAGCCCTTGTTCAAGTAGCAGTGCTCACTGGCTCCTCCTTGAAAGTCTCCTTGGTAATTTGCCTCCTTCTTTTTTGATTTTCCCCGCCTTTAGTTTCCTTCATTCTTGCTAATAAGTTAATCTGCCTGGAATATATTCCTCTCCATTATATGTCATTACTTATCCTGTACCTGTCAAATGCAGTGAAAGAGGTTTTCCACATTCGGTGTTGCCCTTGACTCCCACAGCACACCATTCACAATGCATCTCTCCCGGTTCAGTATTGTTTTGTCTGTACTGAACATCTGCTCCCATGCTCCTGGCCCTCTATCCTGGCTTGAAGCCTAAATATTCAGTTGTGAACACACACTTTCTCTGAACTATAAGACCACTTGGTCTGAATTCCTCTGGAGACTTTTACCCCTTACACATGATACATTCATGCACTCTTAGTCATCTACCCTAAAATACCATCTACTATAATTTGTTTTTTGGTACTGGGAATCAAACTCACAACCTTGCACTTGCCAGGCAGGCACTTGTGCCACTGAGCTATATCCCCAGCACCATCTACTATAAAACATTAAAGAACCCACTGCCTATTCAAATATGACATAATATTAATATTGTTATGTAATTACGTATTATATTAATATAGCAATATAAATACAATAAATTAATGTTAATACTACTAAATAATAAAATATGTCCACTTAGAATCAATGTTCATGTATTAAAAAGGCTATTTTGTATTGTTCTACACACAGGTTTACATCATTACAATACTTGTATATCTCTTAAGAGGAAAATATAAGCAACATAAAAAGATGGTCTTAAAACTTCTTTAAATTCAGTTTTTGAATGTGCTATGTTTCCTCCTGTGTGTTTTATTGTCCATTGGACCATTTCAAAAGCATGAGAAACCAATGAACTTGAATTTAGAACAAGAACAGAGAAAATATTTGAAACGAAAAGCAGTTTTTAGAAAAATCTGTAAAATCGATAAACAGCTAATTAGGTTGACCGAGAGAGAGAGACAGACAGACAGACAGACAGAGGGAAGAGAGAGGAGACAGGAGAGAGAGAGAGAGAGGAAGGATACTAAGATAAGGCAGTGAGCCTCACATCCCTGAAGATCTACACAGAATAAGGGGATATGATGGATAATTTTAAGACAATAGATTGGACAACTTAGATAAAATGGCCAAATTCCCGGAAAGATACGACTACCAAAGTTCACCATAGAAAAAAGATAATATGAATAGGTTATATCTATTAAATAAATTAAATTCTTAGGAAGTGAAATCCTCCCATAGAGAAAACTGAAAGACTAAATGGTTTTAAATGTTTAAAAGAGAAATAATGTCAACTGTTCTAGCATCTGTTCCAGATAGTAGGAGGGAACACTTTCTAATTCATTTAATGAGGTTAATACCATCCTGGTATCAAAACCAGACAGAGGCATTTTAGCAACAAAATATGTTAACATACACATGAAATCCTAATAATATATTAGCAAGTTGGATCAGCTATCATCAAAAAATAAGAATATATCACAATCTAGAGGTGTTTTATAAGGATTGTAAGATTGGTTCAATATTAAAATATCAATCGATGTAATTCTCCATATTGATAGACTAAAAAAAAATTATATGAAAATCCTAACAGATGTGAAAAATCTGTGACAAAAGTCAACAGACATTCTTGATTTAAAAAACTATCAGGAGTACTAGGAATCAAATTTAAGAAAACTTCAATCTGATAATAGAGAATGCACAAATGCCTACAGCTAGTATCCCAGGCAATGATGGAAGCAGAATTTTCCCTTGTGATTGGGAACAAGACAAAGACGCCACTTTCACCATTCTTATTTGACAGTGTACTAGAGATCATAGCCAGTGCAGTGTGGCAAGAAAAAAAGGAAAGCCTTATGAATTGGAAAGAAAGCTGCCTTTATTTGCAGGTGACTGCTCACCTACAGAAAAAATCCTGAAGAATCTGCACAAAAGGTACTAGAACTAACGGTGAGTTTGGCAGTATTACCGATACACTATTACAGACAGGAAAGTCAATACACAAATACCAACTGCATCTGTACATACTAACAAAGATCAATTTAAGAAGGACTACTTACCATAGTAGGAAAAAATCAGAAATATTTCACGTTAAACTTAACCAGACAAGTGTAAATGTATGTATTAAATACTGCTGAAGATCGATGAGAGAAATTTTAAAAACTAGCAATGGAGAGGTACATTATCCTCATGAACCAGAAGATTCAGCATTGTTACAATGTCAAGTCTTTCCAAATACACCTGCAGATTTAACACAATTCCAATCAAAGTCACAAGAGGCTTTTGGAGAAAAGAATAATAGCCAAAAGTAATTTTGACCCATAATAGTCAAAATAAATTGAAGGTGCAATATAAAGAGAATCATGCTCAAAGTTACAATGATTAGTAAAGTATGGAATTAGCAAAGGACAGACACAAATGAATGGAACAGAATGGTGTCCAGAGACAAACTCACATGTGATAGTCACTTTATTTTTGACAGAGGTACCAAAATAACTACCAGGGAACAAGGCGCCTTTTGCAACTGCCTGCCAAGACAATTGCAATCTGTGTATGGAAACCAAGAGCAACAATAATGACAGCCACAGACTTCAACCGTAGCTCCCATGGATGCAACGGTGAGCTCAGACTAAGAGGCCTAAATGCAAATGCTAAAACTACACAGCTTGTAAAATAAAACACAGGACAATGTCCTTGTGACCCATGCCTTAGCCAAACATTTATGAACTTAGAATGGACACACAAAATCCAAACCATGAAAGAAAAAAATCGATAAATTGCCTTCCTCAAAATTTAAGTTTCTCCTTGAAGTACAATTACAAGAACGAAAGACAAATAGAAGACTAGACAAAAATATTTACAAAGCATATAGCAGATAAAAAATTTGTTGACAGAATATAGAACAAAATCTTTCAGTGCTATAATAAAAGAAACTAATTTTAAACATGGGCTATGATTTGAACAGCACTTCACCGAAGAAGAGATATAGGTGGCAGATATGTCTCTGAAAAATGGTATCAGTAGTCATTAGGGAAATGTGAATTAAAACCATATTGAGATACAACTATACATCTTCTGGAACAGCAAACCAAACTAAACCCACTCACAATGCAGAGGCAGTGATGTGGAGCAGCCAGACTCTTAGCCATTGGTGGTGAGTGTACAGAGTAGCACAGTCCTCTTGGAAAAAAAATAGGCAATTTCTTATGAAGTGGTCATGACCTAGCTATCTCATTTCTGGGTACTTTCTTCAAATGAAAACATGTATCCATACAACACACAAAGTCTTGTTTTGAATGTGAATCACAACCTAATTCATGGTTGTCTCAAACCAGAATCTGTCCACTTATCTACTGGGGAACAGACAACCAATACAATGGAATACTACACAGCAACAAAAAGAACTATTGATACATGTAACAATATCAATGAATCTCAAAAACATCACGCTACATGAAAGAAGCCAGACAGGATAGATTGGATTATATGATTCCATTTATATGACATTCTGGGAAAGGTAAAAGTACTACACAAAAGTCAAATAAGCAGTTGCCAGGGTCTGGAGATGGAGGGTGCGTAATCAGCCACAAAAGGGAGAGGAAGAGAATCTTCAGGAGATAATGGAAACACTGTGTCTCTTGATTTGATGAAGATTGCATGAGTATGCCTACTTTCAAAACTCCCAAGAAGTGATCATCTAAAAAGGGTGAAGTTTACCCTATGTAAATTAACTTTAAAAAAGTTCTTCACAACTGTCTGCACTTTCTCCGAAACCAAGGATTCCCATTCTATGAGTTTTGAAGAAAATGTGCAGGAAACGGTAACTACATCACAACCATGGCCTCGCCCAGAGGAGTTTCAGAAACTAGTATCAGAAAGTAAAATTTAAAAAAAAATGTGCATCTTGGATTAATTCGCCATGGTACCTTCCTTCTTCTCCCTCTCACATTCTAAGACTTCACAGTATCACCTGAACCTGAATTTTCCTTATTTATTACAGGCCTTTGATCAGTATTTATTGGGACTATTAAGGCATTTCTACAGCAGAAAATTTCTTAGATATAAGCTAGTAGCTGGATAAATTTGTGCCTTGAGACATTTAGATAGGATGACTATATTCTGTGGGTCAAGGGAGAGCCTTTTTTTTCTGACTTCAGAAATAACTTCAACAAATTAATATATAAATCAGTATTGCTTACTGGTATAAAATTGGAGTGAACCAAAAAAATTGGAGTGAACAGAAACAGTATCTGCAAACCCAACACTTAATGCTTCAAAATATTACCCGTCAGCCCCAAGATGTACCCTTTTCACATTTTAATATCTCTAAAATATGGAAGCCTCCTATGTGAACTGGTTGGTGTGTTGGCATCTCTTTCTGCTAGGCAGCATTTGCATGGTTACTGTCATTCCTGAGCATGTGCACACTTACTGAATTCTCATGTCAGCACAATTAGATGACTTTGACCCATGAGTCCTGACTGTTGCCCGCATCCTTCTCTAGTCTTAGAAAGCTCAAGCACTGAAGCTTGCAGAATGGGCTTCAGTGGGAGAAAAATACAAGAAGCCATAACAGAACACACTTCTAAGAAGCTGCTGTGTCACTTACATTCGTATTCTTGATGATTCACAGTGTGGTATTTCATAGAAAAGCACAGATACAAATAACTCTGAATCAGAAGGGTTGAAATCTGAACGTGAAGAAGTTGGAGGGATGCTTTGAGCTATTTATGGTACTCGTGGTGTCAGCTCTGTTTTTGTGACAACACCTGAACAAATCAGTTTAAAGGAGACAAGATTTATTTTGGCTCATGGTTTCAGAGGTGCCAGTCCATGGTTTATGGTGCCATTGGGTCTAGGGCTGCGGTGAAACAGAACATCATGATAGAAAGATATGGTGGAGGGAAGCTTCTCACCTCATGGTAACCAGGAAGTGGTGGACATGAGAGAGAACCTAACTGCCAGCAACTAGGCCCTACATCCTAACAGCTCAGATAGCTATGAAATCATCAATAGGTTAACCAGTTGTGAAGTTAGAGCCTCCATGTTCTGATCACCTTCCAAAATCTCCACCTCTGAATAGGTGAGCCTCTGGGGGAGATGTTTTTGATCCAAACTTTAACACATAGTGTGTGTTTTTATGCATGCAGACAGTGAGATATGATAAAAACATGTGCATTAACATGCTTAAGAGAATTCTATACAAGCGAAAAATCCTAAGTGATAGGAAAATATTATGTCATAGTTTTTGTTTTTGCAATGTTGAGGATGCAACCCAGGGTGTTGAACAAGCTAGGAAAGTGCTCTACCACCGCACCATAAGCCCCAGGCTCCATAGGCATAATAACTATTCTTCTTTAGTTATGGAACATGAAATATGACCCATTTTATAATCCTCTACATCTTCAATTTGGGTAAATGTCCCTCATTTTTCCTATGCATTTACAAACTTTCCATATGACTTTAATAGAAAAGGTGTAATAAATAGGACAAAGGAATCCTGCATGTCTCTGAAGTTTTTTCAGAAACATTTAAGAATAAGCTAAGGTAGTGCTGAAGAGTAATCCTAATTAAGTAAGTGTGTATTTCCTGAGAACAGTGATGTTTTCTTAGCTATCCACAGTACAACCAACCAATCAGGAACTTAATATTGAGAGACTGTTGGTACCTAATCTAACATCTACACTTAGATCTCACCAACTATCTCAACAAAGAATTTTATAGCTATTTCCTCCCAGAATAGGATGCAATCCAGGGTCATACATCACATTCAGTTGTCACATCTCTTTTGCTTCCTGTAATCGGGAATGGTTCCTCATCCTTTCTTTCCTGATATTGATGTTTATTAAGATTATATGCTAGTTATTTTGGAAAATTATCTTTTTATTTTAATTTGCCTGTTGCAGTCTCATGATCAGTTTCAGATTATGTGTTTCTGCCCGTGAACAATAGAAGTTGAGTTCCTCTCGGAGCATCATTGTAGGAGGTACATAATGTCCTTCTCTCAACTTCAAGGATGCTCACTGTCTGAGTTACTTTTCTCTCACTGCTGCAACAAAATACCCAACACCCAAATTAAGGAAGGAAATGTTTATTTAACTCACAGTTTGTGGAGGTTTCAGTCCACGCTTGGCTGGCTCCACAGCAGAGTAGCACATGGCAGACAGCAACAGTTCATGGTGGTAGAAAACAGCAAAAGCAAAAGCAAAAAGGGAGGAGCAGAAGAGTGCAAACCTCTGTCTCTCCTTTATACTGTATGTGGACTACACACCCTAGGATAAGTATAGCACTCACACCCATAGTCACAGCACTGGACCATGAATCCATCATAAACTCTAGAAGTCCACCCTATCACTGCATGAAGCTTTGGGGGGATATCTACACACAAATCACAACATTTTGCCCCTGGTCCACAAAGACTCATGCATGTCTCTTTATGCAAAGGGCATTTTAGTCCATCTCTAAGAGTTGCCAAAGTCCTATCGGTTCTAGCATTGCTGAAAAATCCAAGTTTCAAGTCTCCTCCAAGATGTAAAGCAAGCTCTTAGCTGTGAGCTCCTGTACAAATGAGAAGTTAAACACTTCCAACATTCAATGGTAAAAGATAAACATTACCATTCCAAAAGGTAAAACAGGGGTATACAAAGGAATGGGACCAAAACAAGTCCTGTAGTTCCATGTGGAACATCGGACATAATCTGAGGCAAACTGTGAGCTCCGTGTGGCTCCGCCTCCATGGCATTTTGGTGGTTGTAGTTGCTATGGCTTTTCTCTTGGGCCCACTCTGCTCCCTCCTTGCAGACAATCTATGTTCTTGGCTTCTCCAAACTTCTGGGGTCTCCACTGTACCTTTGCCTTCACCCTCATGGCTTTACATACTGCCCTCTCAGGGGCACACTGCCTGGCTCCCTAGGCCTTCTCAAATCTGGGTGCGAGCCTTTTGAACCTCAGAATTCCTGCATTCTTGCATTTTACACCTAAAACCAGTGCCACATGGATGATGCTAAGTAGTCAGGCTTTCTTCTCTCTTGGCTGTAGGGGTCGAGTGCCTGGTTTGCCGAGCACTTTGAACCTGATTCTGACGAACAAATTTTCTGTGCTGCTGCCATTCTGGAACCTGGTGCAGGTGCTGCCATTCTGGAACATACTGATGCTACCATCATTCTGGAACATGGTGCTGTGCAGCTTTCTCCTCAAGCAAAGTCTTTCACCTTTGCAGTTTTGAGGCTGCAAAGGGTAGAGTCCTACTGCTTCTTGTGATGCTCTCAGGCCATCTTTTATGTCTTCCTGTTCTTTTTCAGCAATCAAGATCTCCTCAGCTCCATCTTTGCAGTCCACAGCTTTACTGGAGCTTCCTTTCTGGCCAAACTCACAATATTTTAATCATCCTTCTTGGCTCTTTGCTCTTGATTGGCAACATAAATCTGGCTAAAATCCCCCATGCCGCTACATTAACATTCAACTGCCTTGAAATTTCTTCTGCCAGATTAATTAGTCAGCTGCCCTAAATCTCAGTCTCAGGCAGAGTCTCTGGACATGAGCAAAGTACAGACAAACTTTTTGCCAAGCTATAACATAGATCATCTGGAGTCCAACAGCCAATGCAGTTCTTCTTCCCAGCAGAAACCTCCTAAGCCTGGTCTTTACTGGTAGGATTTCTATCAGCCTTCTGCTCTTTTGAGCTCTGACCATAATCTCCCATACAGAACAGCCTAAGCCATTGTATCTCTTCTCTTTCAGGAGACATCTCCAAACTTTTCCAAACTCTTCCCATAAGCCATTCCCAAAGGCTCTTGAACCACATGATCGTGTATATAGTCACAGCAATGACCCCATTCCTCTGGTACCAATTTCAGTCTTGGTTATTTTTCTCTTGTTCTTGGGACAAATACCGGACACCCAAAACTAAGGAAGGAAAGGTTTATGCAGCTCACAGTTTGTGGAAGTGTCAGCCTATACTTGGCTGGCTCCAAGGCAGAGTAGCACATGGCACAAGGCAATAGTTTATGGTGTTGGAAAACAGCAAAAGCAACAAAAGCAAAAGGGAGGAGCCACAGCAGAGAGCAAGCTTCTTTCCCTCCCTTACACTGTATGCAAACCATCTGCCCCGGGGCAGGTGTAGCGCCCACATCCATAATCCCAGCATTGGACCATGAATCAATCATAAACCTTAGAAGCTTGCCCCATGACTGCATGATGTTTTGGGGAGATATCTAGACAGAAACCATAACATCCACTTTAGTGATTTGGTGATGATGGTATATTTTTTCATCTGCATTTTTGATATAGTAGTGTTTAGATTGTATGTGAAAGGTTGAGTTCATGTCTTCCCTTAAAAGCATAATCATCTTCTCATTAAAAGATCTTAATACTCTTTGAAAAAGAACAAAATCTAAAGTGTCTAAATGCACCTAGTTAATCTTGTGAAAGTGAGGTTTGAGTCTTCTTAATAAGTTCACCATTGTGACTGCCTTCTCGTAACCACTCTGTGGGGAAACCTGTGCAGCACACAGTAGGTCTGTAATCAATGTGTTTAGGAGCCCAGGGCCAGTTGCTAAGTGCATTATCACTAGATGTGATTGAGTGGGACAAAATGCATGGGGGAAAGGTGACTTTAAATCATTTTCCTTCCCTATGTCCCTAGGGTCTTTTTGTGAAAATATATCCACTTCCACCCATATAGCAGTATGGAAGTTCTTTATTTGAGAAAATAAGGGCTCCTCTATGTTGGTGTAATGTCCATTCTCTCCTCTTTCCTTGCCTCCTCCTTAACTACTCCTAACCTTGAAAAATGAAGACTTTAGGATAACTTGAAGATTAGGAGCTTAGAGCTTTACTTTGAGGTAGGAAAAATGAAATTCAAGTTGCCAATCTGCAATTTTCTATAATTTAGTTAATTGTGCTTTACTACTTAAAATATCAGCTAATAGAGATACGTATTGTCAACAATGAACATGAGTTGACTTGGAAAGATGGTTTGCAGCTGTGTTCTTGGCCTTCCTCAGGTGAGGCAAGTGCTTTGCTGCTGAACTCCACTCCCAGACATAGCTGGTGTCCATGTAGGAGAATGAACCCTCTGTCCCCACACTGGTGCCTTGAGCTGGCTGGTGCCTCCCAGTGGCATCTCTGGAGCACCCTCTGTGGTGGAGCCTCTCACACAGATCATTCTGCAGCCAGTCTTGGAGGCTTGGGCACCTGCTCTAAGAAGCTGCTAGCACAGGTGGGCTGGAGAGCTCAAGAACTCCTATCCACACTCTACATACAATCAGGGACTTTGGAACATTTTTTTTTCCAGTACTGAGCTAATACTTGAATTTTGAACTCAGGGCCTTTGCAGTGAGCTGCATCCCCAGCCCCTTAAAATTTTTTTTTTAATTTTGAGACAGGATCTTACAAAGCCCAGGCTGGATTTGAACTTGTAGTCCTCCTGCCTCAGCCTCCTGGAGTCTGAGATTGCAAGTGTGCACCACCATATTCAGCTTCTCCAGGGTACTTTATGGGTACTCATTCATTATGCTGCTTGCTTCTGTTTTTACAGCGCAATCTTTGCTTCCTTCAGTGAGTCCAACTGAGCCTGCTTCAGCGAGATGCCCTGTGGCCTCTGCTCCTAGGACAGTCGTGAAGACCCGTCTTTCTAACGTAATAAAAGTCATTAAGGACATTTATTTATGTGCAGCCTCGGGTATGGTGAGAGGCCCACCATGCTTATATGCACATTCTTTCTCACTCCCCCTGGGGAGCTGTCAGCAAGTCAGGTGGCAGGAAAGGGGTCCCGGGTTGCCCCCCAGTCTGGTCTCCTACTGTCACCTGCAAAGGTGGGGACCAGAACTCAGGGACTTTGGAGGGAACCCTGTCCTGGAATGCTTTCCTCTTCATCTGAATAGTGAGACTCACATGTTCGCCTTGAAAATTCTGGACTGCCTGGATGTGCTTGCCTGAGAGCAAGGGCAGGGTGCCCCAGGAAAAAGGAAGAACTCTAGCCCCAGGATTCTCAGGCCTGGCACGGGTTCCCTTGGGGCTGGCTGTGCTGTGTGTTTTGGGGTGGTCAGCAAGCCCCAGCCTCCACCCGTGATACGATAGTAGCAGGCCCCACCCAACACCGTGACAATCAACACTGTCCTCAGGCTATGCCAAATATCCCTTGGGAGTTAAACATGTGCCCCACATTCACCTGTATGTTTTAAAAGTAAATTTTATTTCATTATAAAAGAAACACAAACATAATCACTGGAGAAATTTTAGAAAACATAAATGTACCAAAGTGGGGGTGAACTTTTCCCCTTAATTTCCTACCGGTTTAAGACCACACCGTATACACAATGTTGTGGCCTGCCTTTTGCTCTTTAATAGTGAGCAATCATGTTCATGGATTAATTTAGTTTTGTGCTGTGTTTGTACATTGTCACTGTGACCTCTGCAGTCCCCTTGCTTAGTGTCCACGCAGATCGCCCCTGGGCCTTGCCACATAGTGGGAGCCGCACGCGAGCCCAGAGATCACGTAGAGCACTCCAGGTTGTATCTACCTCATGGTCTCTGGGCTTCCAGAGCCACGGAGGCCCAAGCAGGCAATGACTTCACAGCTTTGGGGACTCTTAAGCCATCTCAAGCCCATTTCTTAGCAGGTAGCAGTTTTTGTCTGTTTGGTTGAGTCCTAGTTTTCCTCTGGGTGTGGCTCCCGTCCCTCCGTGCTCTTGGTGGGGTGGAGTGGAGACAGCCCCTCTGCGTGACACGCACCCTATAGATGTCAGGAAGCACTTCCTGGCCCGGGTTTGTTTACATCCGAGGCACAGCCTCCTGCCATGTGGCCAGACGCCCACAGAGCCTTTTAATAGCTCCGAAGGACAGGCTGTGCTAAAGGGTGCTGCTGAGGAAGTCCCAAGAAGCAGCTTATTATTTAGGTTTGAAGGTGCCTGAGCTCCATGATTTATAGTCAGAAGCAGGAATTCTATAACTAGAGGCAAAGAAATGCACCGCAAAACAGCAGTGATTTTGTTGCGAAATACTGAGGCTTTGTTTAATTATCCCCAGCAAAGAGGAGGATAGAGTAAAATCAATGTAAACTCAGTCTGACTGTGGGTCATGGGTGGGGACAAGCTGCAGCTGTACCTTGGGGTGTGGCAAAGCCCCTGGCTCCTGCCTTCAGCGAGTGTTTGCTTACCCT
>PVLD010025304.1:0-23940 GCA_004027595.1 Dinomys branickii | reverse complement strand
TTCCCTACTATCTTCTCTATAATTTGGTATTTCCTTTAATGTTTTTGTGTTAACTAATGTGAAGATAACTATGTAATACAACATCCAGTTCTAATTCCCTACTATATTCTGTATAACTTTGTATTTTCTGTATTGTTTATGGCTTTTCTGGTTCATATGTCTCCATTCTTTTGTCTTTAAAAATAAAATTTAAAAAAAAAAAAAAAAAGAGAGCTATGCTTGCTTCTGCTCTCCACTCTTTCCCCAAGACAGTCTGCCCACACCCATGAGAACCAACCCCCTTCAGACTTCACCACGAATGAGACTCATACCCACTGCCACTTGACGTAAGTCCTTTGCCATTACTGTGACTCTTCCATCGCTAACCTCAATCCTTTGCCATCCCAATCTGCTGCACCTCCATTTACTCCACGGCTTAAGGCAACAGTTTCAGTTTTCTACTTGGTGTCTGTCTTCCACTCATCTAGTTCAACGTCTAGTTCATAAATGAGCGACACCTGTTACACCTTCTAATACATCCACATTGGTCAACCTCTCCATCTCCCCTCCTTGCAGGTAAACAAGCAAATGAGATGATCAAAGGCATCACACTCTAACTAAAGTACAGCTCCTCCACATGGCCTAGCAGCTACAGCTTCTGGGCCCCTGAGCTTCTTTCTGCCACCTCCCTACTGCCCAGCCACCTGCCCCCACCACGCTTTGAGCACTGCCCTGCTCTGAATCTCTGTGTTCCAGCTTTAGTTCAACCTTCTCCATGCTTCTCAATCTCAATTTTCAGTTCTCATCCTTAATGTAACCTCCTCAATGAAGTCTTTCCTTACCATCCTACCATATTATTCTGCACTATGGAATCCATTTGTTTTCTTGACAGCTTATACACAAATTTTAATGATTTACTTTTTTAAAAAAATCTGTCCCCCTCACTGGTTCATCAGCTTCAATAAGAACACAGGTAAGGACTCAATATGTGTCTCCAAGCACCATACATTTAATGGCTAGGTAACCAAATTAACAAAATTTTTCCCTATTTCTTATATCAGATTATTGTATGATACATTCTTCTCCCAGAGTAAGGGGCTTTAAAACTTAAAACTGATGTCCTTAAATATGTTTGATTTACTTTAAAACAACATAGTATACATTTAAAATGAACACATAAAAATATGGAATCCATAACTAAGCTAATTATGATATACTATTAAATATTCAGAACTTGAAAGCAGGCTATTTATGTTTAAATAACAGTTTTGTAACACTGAGACTATGTGGGCCTTATTTCTTTCAGTGTAAAGTGTCTCTCTATAACAATACCAAGTTTTCAGGCTCCACACAATGCTTAGCATACAATGTCCATAAATATTACTACAGTACAAATCTACAAACACCTTAGCATCAATCCTAAATAACTCTTTTAAAAAAGATTCTATGGTGCTGAGGTTCTCCATATAAAATCTTGCCATTAAAAAAGTTCCCAAAATACTGAAAGCTAAGAAATTTAGAGAGCTCCCAAGCTTTTCAGAGGTTTTACTTTAATTCCTTTTTCTCTTTTTTCAAGGGCTTTCATCAATTGAAAAGTGAATAATTTTCAAGAACATTTTCATAAGAAGAAAATTCAACTTGTCATTTTTAGAAGTTTGGTTTCATAAAACTAGACTAATAAGGATAATGATGACAGGCTTATGACTCATATCAAACTCTCCATGTTGTAAATTCTTCCTACACAATTCTATTCTTAGAAAGTTCAAAATAGCAAGCTGGAATACACCGCATAACTTTCTCTAAAAACTGCATGCCTAGAGTCCCCCCACCCACCAAAAGCAGGTTACTTCTGCTACTTACCTATCCAAGTACACAGAACACTTGGAGGCCGATTTCTCCCAGTGCTGGCTATGTCTGGCATACTGCCTCAGAGCAGTACCACCTGCACCGAATTTGACACCCTGCCTCTTTCTGCAAGGAAAAGTGGGAAATTCAAATTATATGCTCAGCTAAGGTGAATTATCTGTTCCCCGTCACAAAGTTCTAAAGGATTCATAAAGTCAAAGATTACTCACTGTGAAACTTCATCTCTGTAGAGATATGGGAAGAAAACAAGGAAGGGACAGAGAAAGGAAAAGAAAAGGAGAAACTGTGATGTCCTGGGTAAAATAAACCTGAAGACTGGACTCTGATGTGTTTTCAACCTAAGGTTTAACACTAGCTCTCACAAAAGGCTGTCAGTATGTCAGAGAAGTGCTACAAAATGGAAACAAAGAAAAAGACAAGTATGTATTACTGGCTGGTTTCAAAAACACAACAGAAACCTAGTAAAGATACCATCATTTTTAAGAACTTTCTATCTGTGAACTAGCCTGTCAACACCATCTATGACTCTGGTGATCTTTCAGGGACCAGGACTGGTTCCGATTTTGGCTTTGGCAGTCTTAGCCATGGAAGAACCAAATAGCCACACTTGTTTCTCTACATGTCACATTCAGTAAAATGTATTTGAATTAGTTACCTTTTTATGTTACCGATGCATAGAATAACAGTCATTTACAATGAATGACTTTTTAGATTTTATGAAATAAGGTGCATTTTATGCAGTTAGTTCTCTTCAGGGTCCCTAAAGTAATTTTCTATTGAGATCAAACTTCAAAATCAGGAAAGCTCATTAAGTAGCTTGAAGGGGATCTGAAACACCCAAAAGTCATGAAGCCTAACTTCCCATTTCTTGGTAGCAGCTCCCAAGCAAACTCCTAGTAGCTAAGTATATTTCTCTTGGAAAGGTTTTGAAGCTGTTTTATTAAGTAATCTACAACACACAAATATCAAGTATTGCCCTCACCTCGAACTAGCATGCTAGTTAAAATGAGACTGCAATCTATAGTATGTATTACCTATATGCTCAGTTAACCAGCACCATTGCTTTGAATACATATTTTGTTCACCAAGAATTTAACTACACCCAGTGTATTGTAACAGGCTAATTCCCCAGATGTATTTGAACTAATAATGAAAAAGGATATAGACAATAATTAGAGATAAAAGTACGATGGCCTAAGAACCTCAAATGAGGTCTGATTAACCCACTGGTTGCTTAAGTATCAAACCCACACAGAATGGATCATAACAGAGCTTAGCCCTCAACTTCAGGAATACTCTGCCATTAGGGGACACAAGAACCCTCATACAAAGCCTCAGTTTATCTAAAAGCAACAACATAGCCATCTGCCTCTGCAGAGGTGGTATACCATGATGTATGTATGTCAAATCACACAGCAGCATCTGTTTGCCATGCTCAGTAAGCACTATTCCCATGTGCTAAGCAGCTGGCAAGTAAATTTCTCTTCCTTCAATAGATTTTCCTCTTTAGGAACAAGCAGAATGGCTGGCACCTGGGGAGCCCTCCATAAATACTACCTATCATCTGCACACTTGTATCTCAACATAGGAGTGGCGGAACAAGGTAAACTTTCCCAGATCCTGGAGGGTAACAAATGCACTGCAGAGAAAAATGCTGGCTCCAGAAGCCATTCCAGTCCAGCTCTGGCACAAAGGGTTCAATGCATTTTTTGTCTTATCTGACTTTCTAGTCACTGCTTTCAAGTTAGTCCAAATAGATGTTTCTCAACCTGAACCACACAGAGCAAGAAGAAGAGAGAGAGCGAGCACAGGAACAGATGTGGATTTAAACTTTTTGAAATGCCCTCTCCCTATGTATGTACTGTGTAAATTCTATGTTGACCTATATTCAAAGATCTTCAATTGATAAAGGTTCTTAACATTCAAGCTTTAAATAAAAGGAATTTCTATTCCTCTTCTATGAAATAATAATAATTTCTATAAAGAAATCCTAAACTGTGACACTGGACCTATGGCTGTGTTAAGTATTGTCAAGAAGTCTCTGAGTCCATACGTATATTAAGCACCATATGAAGGCTGAGTAATGTCTCTCACTAATATATACCATTGCCTTAATAGAAATGAATACTGTTGTAGTTAATCAAATATAAATTTATCTTCAAAACACTACTAAATTAATAACAGCTGTTTGTCATTATTTCCTCAATCAAAAGATGCTAGAAAAACTATTTTCCCCTAGGCCTAGCCAAGACAACCAAAGAAAAATCAATTTTAATCTGTCAAACTGGCACAGACTAAATAAATGATAAAAGACTCATGCTGGATGTGTTACAGAGAAACCAGCATTCCTCACTGCTGGTATGTGCAAACCTTATAGAAAGCCAAATCTGGTTAGCATGATCCAAGATCCTTAAAAAGCACACACATTTTTTTAGCCAGGAATTCCACTTCTACAAATACACTTAAAGTCAAAAAACAATATGCCCAGATGGTTCACTCAAGCATGTCTATCTCAAAGTTGTCTTCACTGGAGGAAAATACTTAGAAATTGCACAAGAATGATGCCATTTGGCATAATTATGTTGAATGGCCTCCACACATTAACAATTTTCAGTCCAAGAGAATGCAATTTCAATACAGGTAAAAGTGTTTGAAATAGAACTAGGTCCAAGGTATCCTGCAGTTATCTGTATGCCATACTCCCTCACCTCCTTCAGGGAATTTCTCAAATACCATCATCTCACTGACACCCACCTTTGCTATGCCATGTAAAATTGCAATCCAGACTCTATGCACACACCCTCTCTACCATTTTCCCATGTTTTCTTCTCCTCAGAACATTCACCATCCAACACTGTCTTGTTTATTACTGTTGTAATGTTAAGTTCCATATGAACAGGGATATTATATGAGCTTTGTTCAGTGCTAATTCTTTAGCACTCACAATAGGTCTGGCATGCAGATAGCATTCAATACACATCTGGTAAATTAAAACTGTGTTAATTGAAAAAGCAGATCAGCCAGCATGGTGGTACCTGCCTGTAATCCCAGAATTTAGGAGGCTGAGGCAGAAGGATCCTTGTAAGTTCAAAACCAACCTAGGTTACACAGTGAGCTCAAGGCCAGCCTGACTGCACTGAACTCTGAATAGTGAGACCCTGTCTCAAAAAGACAAAAAGACAAAGATAAATAAATAAATAAATAAAACATTTTTTAAAAAAGAAAAAGCAGATCATATCAGTACATACTACAAAAATTTGTCTTTATTTCTCTAAGAGTCTAAAAGGAAAAAAGGTATTAATACAACATAGAATTACAAGGTTGGTACTGGTGGTTTTTAATACTCCATGCTGTTTTCTAATTTTTCCTAATACATTGAAAACATAATAAATGTTGGAGGTGGTTCTTGCTTTAATTGGAGAACTGAGAGCCTCAGCACAATCCTTTAGACTGAAGCAGGGGTTCTCAAAGTAGCCCTACAGAAGCTGAAACCATGTCCAAAAGCACAGCCGGCATCCAACTCAAAACTTACAAATTTCTCACTTCTTCTTAATTAATGCAAATATTTGTTGCATTCTACAGAATAAGTTTTGCCTTATAAAAAATTACCATTTAAACTATTTAGTATTTCTCCCCAAAGCCTTAATGTTAATTTTACACATGAGAAAGAAGCCCTGTGTATCCCTACACACTGCCACCTATCTTTTTGCCAAGCATAATACTAGAATACGCAACTATTTCAAGGAATACATACTGGCACAATCTAGCAAGCCCTTACTACGAAGGTTAACTCATATGTTCAGAAATTATAAAAGCCTAGTGTGAAACCTTACATGAAGTGAATAAAGTTACCTATTTTGTAAATATGTGTATAAACTATAAAGAAATAATATTAGTGGGTGCCAGAAAATCCACTTCTCTCTAAAAGATAATTTTAAATAACAAACAGATAAGTTCCATTTGGTACTTAAAAAAAAAAAAAAAGGTACCAAAGGCTCTTCCCTAATCTGAATCCCTCGTCTAATAACAGCAAATGAGTATGCCAACATCTTTGACTAAAATATTTAACAGAATTTATTTATTCAATTCTACAAATACTTCTTAAAGACATACTCTATAAAAGGCAATGTACCACATGCTTTAAAACTTTTTCATCTTTCCTTATTCATAAAATAAAGGGTATTTTATTACAAAGATATTTGAATACTTTAAAAATGTTAAAGCCTATTTTGTGGTTTTGTTTTTCCACAATTGAAATAGATTTCCCTCATTTCACGAGTAGTACTAAGGCTCTAACTAGGCCAATAAAGAGACAAAGGTCCAAGGTGAAGGCAGAAAGCCCCCAAGACCTTCATCTCCTGAGCATCTTCCAGGGCTCTTTTTCTGTCTTACATTTTATATCACATCAATGTAACTTCTGGCACTATTGAATATACAATCCTATTTTTCCCTAAATCCAACTGCATAGTGCTAAGGGACTCACATTTAACAAATTCGTAAAAGAGTTGGGAGGGCAGTGGTTAAGGAAGGAAAAAAAAAAGAATTGAGAGGTGTTTTGTATATTTACCAGCTCCCCACAACAAATGTAATCACTGTGCACTGAAAACATGTCCTAATAAAAAGTAATTTTTAAAAACCAAGCTAGTAAATGCATGCATATCCTCATATATTCAAGTCTAATATTATTTAAGTCAGATAATACTGTTTTAAAACACTTAAGTGAAAAAACTGGGCTTGGTGGTGCACACCTGTAATCCCAACACTCAGGAGGCTAAGGCAGGACGATCCTCACAAGTTCGAGGCCAGCCTGGGCTACAAAATGCGTTCAAGGCCAGCCTGAATTGCATAGTGAGACCCCATCTCAAAAAGATAAATAAATAAATAAATAAATAAACAAACAAACACACACTTAAGCGAGATATTTTTCCGAAAAGCTTTCAATTAGTATTTTATTATCTAATTTCTATGCCTGATTATTAGTTTCTAGTAAATAAAATCAATTAGCTTAGGTATAAATTAAATTTAACTGATATTCTGCTATATTTCTTAGAATTTGTGATATTTATACATATTCACATTTTGTGTTAAAAAGATGATTTATTAATATCTAATTTCCTGCAAACAGCCATTAAAAACAACCACGTTCTTAAACCATATGCAATCATTCTATTCGTAAGAGCTGACTTTACCAAAAATTTATATACGTTCAAATCACTGGTTGAAATGTAAGTTCCCATGGCAGGCATAAATGACAGGCACTCAATTACATCATTCCACCAAGAAGCGCACTCAACTTACAAATAAAAGATTCATCCTATAAAAATCATTCTGCTTTGCCCTAACAAAGCACTGTACACTTACTTTAATAATGGTGGCAAATGGATTCAAAATTCAAGCTTCCTATTTAAAACCCAGTGTTTCTTTTCTACATAATAGAACTTTCGCAGGCATTGCTACAATTTTATAACACAAGGCATGGGGTTCGTCTAGTATTATAGCTATTCAACCAAGAACTGTTATCGAGCTGGACACAGCGGTGCACGTCTGTAATCCCAACTATTGAGGCAGCTGAGGCAGGGCCATTACAAGTGTTGAAGCTAACCTGGGCTAGTGAGACCCGGTCTCATAATTTAAAAGAATTTTAAGCTCCCTAAATTCAAACCCTAGTACTACTAATAACAACCACCACCTACTACAGGAAGGACCAGGGCTGTGCTTTTGAAGCCAGAGTAAATGGGATTAACAGAGACCTAGGGGGAACAAAAACAGAATCTTGGAGATGGGGATAAGGAGACTTTAGTTGAAGCAAAATACAATCCTTTCGTATGCCTAAACGTAGGTATTTATCAAAAAGCAAACTATGCATGACTACAGATGTAGATCAAGGCGCTTAGGAGCAAAAACATTATCCTCAAGAATATAAATTTTAGCCATACCTTCACCTAGTTAACAAGGGTGATGGGTACAGAACTAGAAATAGCGTCTGATAAAACAAGTGGGATATAGTAAAGTGCCACTGCCACGTGTTTTTGGTTTGACACTGGCTCACTTTATTTCTCTAAATTACACTGAAGATCTATCATAAAGGCAGACGCAGCCCTCTGCTCTGCCCGTTTTCCAGCTCGCCAAGCTGCGGTCTCTCACGTAGGAGTGGACGACTCTCCAGGTCTAGGGAGCCCCGGAGAAACGGCAGAGACAATCACACCACACGGTCCTCCTGCACTTACGCAGGAGACGGGTGGAATAAGGCAGAGTTGAGCACCGCGCTGTGGCTGTCTAGAAAACAACTTGACCCCACCAGAGACGCAGCCATCCGCAGAAGCACACGCCCCTGCCTCCACCCGCGTAGGCCCAGAGCGCGCGCCGCGAGGGGGAGGGCGAGCCCACGCCGCCAGTCGTGAGCGGGAAGGCACAGCGGTAAGGTTTTGTGTGGTTGCATTCCACTTCCTAATCCTGTAGTCATAAAAAGAGGCACGTTGATTCCAGTTCTAGAACTGCGACTGCACCAGCACCGGGGCGGCGCCCAGCAAACTTTGGGACAGTCTGGAAGGCTCGCGCTCGGCGCTGCGGGTCGACGGCCGTCTGCGCTTCAGGCTGCCCGAGTCGCCGCGCAGGCCCAGGGACTTCCCACGGGAGCCTAACCCAACAGACGGACTACACGAGAATACTCCTAGGAAGCGACGCTAAGCTTAAGGAACACCACGTTCCCGGGTGAACGAACTTTCTCAGCCGTTCTTCCAACCTTTCCCGCATTACGGAAGGGCGGGGGGGAAAAGTGAATCACGTGCTGAGCCGGACCAATAGCATTCGCGAAGGCGAGGCGGGTGGGGCGAGCCGCCGAGGGGCAACCTCCCAGACGGACCCCCGCGGGCCCTGACGGTTACCTGAAGGGGGACACCCCGGAGCGCCCCGCCGTGGCCCCTGTTCTGCCCCAGGCCGCGCCGCCGCCATAAGAAAAGGGTCCCCGCGGGTCCTGCAGGCCCAACGAGCGGTGCTGAGAGAGTCGACCGCGTCCGGTCGCCATAGAGACCCGGCTGGTACAGCCAAGTGGCCAGACCTCTCAGAACGCCGCCCCCACCTCGCGCGCGTGCGCCGATCAGCAAATTAAAATCGTGCATGCGCACTAAGCACCTCCAGAGACTAGTCTTCGCTCTAGCTCTGGGAACACCTTCAGGACACTTCTGGCATCAACCCTGCCGTAATGACGCCAAACGTCGTGAAGCCGCAGGAAGTTTACGACAGGCGCCTACTTGGTAGCGACTCCGCTCATTACCATCTGTTGGCTGAGTTTTTGAGAGGAAACTAAAATGCAGAAACTAAATCATTTGCCCATAAGTATCGTGAAGCCAAGTAAGACGAAAGGTGTACCACTCTACCCAGGTGGCACAGCCCTCTCCAGAACGTCACTAAAACACGCAGTTAACAGCTGCTTATTTAATTTTTGCAAGTTTTGTTTGAACAGCCCAAACCTGTAACACAACTACCCACCCTACACAGCTAGAAAGGTGAGCTGTGTCTGCGCTGCGACCCGCGCAGAGGCTTCTGGGAGGTGTTAGAGGATTGACGGGTTCATGGCTGCCTTGCATTGTGGGAGATGCAGTCCCTCCTTCCTTACACTCTGCGAACCCTCGGAGTTAAGTGTAAAGTCGTTAAACTCCGCTTCCCAGAATGCCTGCAACATTCCCAGACTGCTTTGCGAAGATATGGCGGGGGAGGTGCGAATGTCAGCGCGGAAGGTAATCAGGGCGTTTTAAATGAACTAACAAGAGGACAAAAGATAGACGAACATTCCCTAGGGAGACTTTTTGTCAATATACACCCAAAGCTCCTGTAATGCAAATGTGTAAATTTCATTAGTATCTGGTCAAGTGGTGACTCTTTGCTGATTGTATTTAGCAACTTCACTACGCGGAAGTTTTCTTTGAAAATGATTTGTTCTTTACTACGAGCTGTACAGTATGCGGAGAAGATGCACAGGTCCTCCGGGAGGCGATTGTTGTTGCCACACTTCGCGTTTAACAAAGCTTGCTTTACAACGGAGCTTAGTTTGAGATGGGGGCTGCAAGAGCAGAAGAAAAAGGTTCGACCTGGTTATATCTTTGAAGTCGCCCGGAAAACTATCTGGACGCAGGGACCGCGACCCCAGAATGCAAAGAACAGCGGCAAGCAAGTATCTGTGCACAGAGGTCAGAAAGGGGAAACCGCCATCCCAACGACTCAGAAAGGTAAAAAGTAGTGTTTGTAGTGGCCAAGCCTCCATCCAACCTGACGAGAGTTGCCAGTGACATTTTTTTTAATCTCGAGTTTACAACTAAAATTGAAAAAGTTCACACAAATTAAAAAATGTGTCCGTTAAAGACAGTTTACAACTAGAGAATGTAGACCTACTCTTTCCACAAATTTGAACTAGGACTTGAAAGTTCATTTTAATACTGATATATATAACTATTGCACTGTGTCTAGAAAAATTTTATCAACTTGTGCGTATATGTAAAGTAATTGAATAGTACAAATAGAAGAGGTTATTGAACCATAAGCAACAGGGTTTTGTACTTCAGCTCTATAAACTCTTCTGTAACTGATTTTATTTCCAAATCCTGAGTTAAGAATCTATAAACTGCAAAATTAAAGACATCTAAACATCCCTTTCCCTCAGACACGTTAGGTGCACAATAGAAGACAGCGAGCACGGAGGATGAAATGTAATTTTGTTAGGGAAAATGAGAGACGTTTTTACAAGTATTTTAAATTTTTTGTTTATTCATTTTGCAAGTATTTTATAAGAAAATAACAAGAGGAAGCAAAGAAAGCAATTCAGACCCACATTATTATACCACACAAAGATGACATTAATATTTTGGTTATTATAATGTATATACTTCTTAATTTGGGGGGGTTCTTTTTAACATAAAATTGATATCCTACCAGTTTTTTAAATCTGCTGAGTATGTTAAAAATATAATCTAAGATTTTCATTCATGATAGTAATTTAGCACAGAACAACAGTCCATGTGCTGAGGTGAAAGATACACAAGTATGAAATGACATCTATGGTGGTTCATCTGGCTGAAGCAACAGGGCTGTTTGCACAACAGGGCTGCAGAGCCCTTTCCTGATGTGGTCCCCATCCAAAGGTGACAGTTTTCTTTCCTAGTGATTCAGTGAACTGATGGAAACAATATTCCCATGTACAGAGTTTGCTGCTCGTAGAATCCAAAGAGTTCAATCAGGAATTATGGTGAGAAGGAAAGGATGCTGTCCTTTACTTAAGATAGGATGTCCCAGCACGCCTCAGAGAGTTCACCCCTGCAAGTCTCACAGATGCTTTAGTGAGCCACAGAATCTTGTTGGACCCACTTTCACATTTGAAGCACACACTTTACCAAGCCCTCTAACACACTTACCACTTTTTCCTTGGCTCTAATGTAGTGACATTGATATAGTAGAGAGCTGTGATATTCTGCTGAATGTCAAAAGTAGCATTATCCAAATAAAATTTAGTGCAATAATGAAATATTCTGTATCTCTGTTGTCCAGTATGGTAGCAACTGGCCACATGTGGCTTTTGAGTAGGTGAAATATAGCTAGCATGACCAAGGGACTTAATTTTAGTTAAGTTAATATTAAACTGAAATAACCATAAGTGGCTAGTAGCAACTATACTAAACAGTCCAGGACCAAAAGGTTTCCATTCCATAAGACTATATAAAGAGACTGGGAGAATTATGAAATTCTAGGAAAGAACACAAATGTATTCTGCTATCCCTTTCATGTTACTGCCAACTACCCCTGCCGCTGCTTCTCAGTAGAGATACAAAGCATCCTGCAGCCTCAATGCATATATTTATGTGCTCCCATAATGTTCTCATATCTGGCACTGCATATGTGTAGGGGGCTAGTGCTTGGTTGATTGCAGTGATCTACAAGTACTCTCTATCACTTCATCTGGTTTTTGAAGGGGAAGACTGGTGACCGACATGGAATACAACAGCATCCACCACTCCTGTATCATTAGGTCTTTAAGAATAGCACTATTAAAGAAAAAAAAAAAAAAAAGAATAGCACTATTTTTGCCATTACCCCACAGATGTGATGTTTTTTTATTTACTGTGTTGGTCAGCATGAGGAATTTCAGAGGCTTTCATTCAGGTTTGGATCTAGCTGTAAATCTCTTGTAAGTGACTTTGTTACACAGTCCCACATATACCTAACAGGGATTTAAGATGACTGTAGATCTTCGAGAATTATTGTCAGTGTAGACACTGTAGCCAAGTTAGTGGCAGTAGGTTCCTTCATTGAAGCACAATCGAACATATATACTCTTGCTCACTTTGCTATGAAGGAATGGTCCTTCCTTCAGTAAATAGCTTCCACGTCAGAAGACGTGTTCAGGACCAAAAAGAGTGGCAGTGATCATAACTTTCCATTAGAGCAATTGCCTTCAGCATCCTGATTGTCCTTATTGAATTTTCATGATTATGTAGTTGAGCAGTATCTTTGTCAGTGGCCCATTAGTCCTGCCCTTGGGAACATCACGATGTTGTAATCATCTGTTGCTTTTTGCAAGTCAGACACCCCTGCCTGCCACTCATCCTTACCACTTACTAGGATAGTTGTACCTACCTGTTAAATACCATGACTTTCTCTCCCAGGATTCTTTCATCCCCGTGCTGTGAGGGAATCCTGCCCTGTAGAGATGTAACTGTGGCTTCCATTTAGCTTTAATGAAATGTCCTCCAGTCCCTCCTATGAAATATGGTCAGCTAGTGGGTTTTGAAGCTTTCTAGCTTATATCCATTCTGGTGTGCCCATTCTCAGCCTGGTGAGCCTTTACCCAGTTTGCCATGTGAGTTCCATCATTTTCACTTTCACTTAATGTGGACCACAACTGTTAAAAGTTTCTAAGAGCAAACCTAGCTGTGTATCAGTTTTCTAGCTGCTTTCCTTATTGGTAAATTCTTCTTCACCTTAGGGTGCCCCCATGCAGAGCAGCTCTCACTCCACCAGGTTTGTAGTTTGTGCTCCTTGAGAAACTCTTTTTGGGGGCAATACTAGGGATTAAACCCAGGGCCTTCATACTGAACTATATCCCCATTCCTTTCCTTATTTTGAGATAGTTTTACTAAGTTGTCCAGGCTGGGCTTCAACTTGCAATCCCCCTGCCTCAGTCTCCCAGAGTATTGGGTCTACAGTTTTGTGCCATCACACCTACTCCTTGATGTCTTTTAAGGGACAGTCATATACTGTATATGTTCTCCAGCCTCATTGAATGCATTGTCATTTCTTCCCATCTCGTACCTAGTTATGTTGTCCTTGGGCACAAGGGGAGAAAGGTGGAAGACTTTCTGAGGGGACCGCATGTCTTATTAGGTAGAAGTCTCCACCAGCTCATCAAGAGAGGGCATGCTAACCTTAAATGAGAAAGAATAAGTCACTTTTTCAGGCCCAAAAGTTTCAGAAGAATCTGAACATTTCATATTTTTGAGAGCATTAACTTCAGTATCTCAGTACCAAGCTTTAGGTTTCCTTTCATCCCAAATCTGAACCCAGCTTTAGTATAGAAGACCTGCTAGACTTGAAGTGCTAGTCTCTCTGCTGCTCTGATGACTGGGCCTGATCCTCAGATGCAGCCCATGTGGCATCAGAGAACTGTGTGCCTTTCTCACATCACCCTCGCTGGGATTCCTCTTATCTTCTCAGCATCTTTCCCCAGTGTATCTGTGACCCATCCATAGCCACTGTCCTGAAATTTCTTACTTCTCCAATGTTCCCAAAAATAGCACTTCACGGTGTATTGTGTCTTACCAGGATAGAATACTCACCAGTCCTGGGTGACACCATAACAGGTGCAGTACAACTGCATGCTTGGCCAATCAGTGCTCCTTGTTGCCAGCAAATGTCTAGTGATTGAGCTCCAAAATCCAAATTTGGAGCTGCTTCCTCAGACCATTCCTGTGGTACCTCCTGTAGCTCTGCTTGCCAGGGATGGAGACACCGTGAAATGTATGTAAAGAGAGCTACTCTCAGAGCATGTGTTGAAGTTCAAGGGAAGTGTGACTGAGCAGAGCAACTCATGTCCCTGCTCTTTGGATAGAGAAATGCCCAAAGAGAACTCAGCTGAGAACCGTGAACTACTACTTCTCTCCGTAGGCATCTAGTACTTCTTTCTGGGGGCGTCTACTGCAGGGCAGAAACACAAATGGATGAGTCTTTTTGTTTTTATTTTTTTGCCTGCTTTTTTTTTTATGAAATTACAGGTCTCAGAGGTTAAGAAGAAGATAGACAATAAGCAACTTCCATTGGAAACAGCTATAAAATAATAGTTTTACCAACTTGGAGCTTGAGCACCCAGCTGGCAGTATTGGTTGAAGTATATTAGAAAAATGCGAATAGAGCGAAGATGGTTACTTCGTGCAGAGGGGAAGCAAGGCAAGAGAAGAGTACCAGAGAGGAAGAGGCATAGGTCTTACAGCCACACCTCCATGACCTACCCAGACACCTAGAAGTGTGCTCCACTAACCCAGGACAAATCCCAAAACTAGTCTAGTTGAAACTCCATCCTAACCACCACATGTAATTTGTCACATTAATAGAGAATGGAATGAGATACTGTGATGGTAAGCTTCTCAACATCTGAGTCTGGGTAACGAGTTTGTGGTGACAGTCATCGATTAGATTAGTCTTGTGAATTATACAGATGTTAGCAGATGCATTACTTTTAGTGTTGAAATTACATCTTTTAGGTTAGAAACCTGTACTGCAATTTTGAAGAATTGTGCTATCCTGAAGACCATGTTTAAATAAATACTGTAAAGTAATAGAAGTTTATGATATAAAAGGGGAGAAAACAATAATAAACTTAAAATTTTGCTTTTCTGAAAAAAATTGTAAAGAGATTTATACTTAAAAAACCTAGGTTCCTAATGTAAGTTAATCAGTATGATACTAAGAAGGTAATGCACTTTTCAGCATTAGTGAAATAAATATAATTGTAGTAGCTTTTGCATATGTGTGAAGATAAACTATCTAATGTACATACATCTATTCAGTGGTACCTCAGTTCACAAACTTAATTTGTGAAACAATTCCAAAATTTAAGTTTCCAATTTTGGAAAACATGGCTATGACTGTGTTTGTGTGGGAAAGATGGCCACAGTCGTGTTTGTTACCTAATGCAGTTTACAAACAAAAAGAAAATTTTGCCAAATGCTTCTGTTTATGAACCAAACTGTTTGCAAACAAAAGTGTTTATAAACTGAGATCTTGCTGTCCCCTGTCCCAAAGCAATGTATTGCTTGGACTTTTTAGCTCCCAGAATTTCTCTTTAATCCACATACACATCTCTTATTAGTGTGAAAAAAAGTAAGTACAATATATCTTCTGTGTAGATTCTTCATTTTCTAAGCTTTTTAAATTCACAAATCTTCCTGGCCAGATTCCAGCTCTGAATTCAATTCTCTTTATATTTCAAGCACCAGTCAGTGGGGAGCAGGGCTGATGGCATTCGGGAATGTTAATCTGTGCCCAGCAAGCCTGGGTCCACTGTTTCTAATCTGTCACAGTTGTTCTCACTCTGACAGACTAGATGAGGATCTCCTCCTCCTAGAAAGCAAGGCAGTGTTAAGATTTTAACATTAAATAAAACAAAAACAGAAATTCCTAGGCTCTGTTCGAAGGGTATCCTCAAGCTGTAAAGCACGGGAAGATTTGACAACAGCTGCTAGGAACACACCAGAGCCAGTCACTTGGACCCTGACTCCTGTGTGTCCTACTAGAAATGCTGAAGCTGGGAGCAGACCGTTTTTGGCAGGCACACGTGGAACTCATTGGCATTCTCTTTGCAGTGAAAGAAGCTGGACGAGACTTCACCTATGTAATAGTGATACTCATTGGAATCAGCATTACAGGTAGGAAAAAAACGGCAAGTATAACACCTCTGCATATCCCTTTAACATAACTTTTCATCTTCTTGCTTTGCTTCATCTTCTCTTTCTGTTATTTTTCAGGTAGCTTGCTCTACGTGATTTTCAAAGAACTTTTCTCTTCATCCAGTCCTAGTATGATATATGGGAAAGCCTTAGAAAAATGCAGAACACATCCTGAGGTTAGTTCTATGAGGAGAGGGAGAACATGTTGGGAGGAAGAATAGGTAGAACTCAAGTACCAGTTTTGAAACCAGTTAAATGCATAGTAATGCTACTGGCTGGGTTGTGATTGTTATGAGGCCTTTGTTCCGTATTTGAAACACTTTGATCACAGCCACCCAAAAGTCAGTATATGGATGTTTTCATCCTAATTGTAAATATACATTTTTCAGCATTTTGAACAAACAGGACTCCATAAAATAAACACAAAGAGTGATGATAATTGGCTGCCTGAAGGAGCTCTGCCAATAGTACCTAAACTGTAACAATTCACTTTTCCAGTACTTTTAAGGGCCAACTCTGCTGCTTGAAGAATGAAAAATCCTAATATTCTAAAATTCATATATTTATTAAATTACTTGGGCATTTGCTCCACTTGTTTTAGCAAATATCTGTCATCTTACATATTACTCCTTTTCATTCATGCTTGGAAGTTGTGAAGATACTCAGCAAAGAAAAAAATAAGAAAAATTATACAAAGTTGAGGGCAAAACTCTTTTCAGTTTGACATCAAATTTGTATTTTTTAGAGAGAAGCCTAAGTATTTGATTATTAAGTTGAATAGAAACTGCATTTCTACTTTGTGTGAATTTTCCCATTTAAGAATTAGAGATTCAGACTTGGTTTATTTTAAATGAGTCATTATTATTTATTTTTTCCTTCCTGTGTTTAGTGACTTAAAATTTCATGTTGATCTCATAACTTTTAGTATTCGACCCACTCATTAAATTTCATTAAAAATATTCATACATTTTGTCTTCAAGCCATGAGGTGTTAATAGAGAAATATTTAAGCACTTCTTTTTTTTTTTTGTAAAGGAAGTGAAACAGCTTCATTGCACTGAACATTATTCCAAAATTATAAGTGACTGAAATTTCCTGTTTCCATCTCTGTGTATGAAATATTTGAATTGTCTATGGGATGACTTTTGCATAACTTTCCCCCAGTTTGGAGGGGGCGTCACCATTTTTGAAATGGCTCTAGATTTACTGATTTCTTTTTCCCTAAAATATTTTCATCAGGAAATAAACTTGTAAAAACAAAATTAAAGCACTAACAGTATGCATTGTCTTTATTCTTCAGGTGATCAGTTTCTTTGGTGAGCCTGTCAGAGGCTATGGGGAGATGACAAGACGTGGTCGAAGGCATCATGTCAGGTACCACAGTCTGCTTGCAGTTAGAAAGCTCAAGCATGGTTTCTAAGAGGAACTGTGACTTACGTTATTTCATGTCTCAACAGTTTTATCGATTATGTAAAAGATGGGTTGAAACACACACGTGTGAAATTCTACATCGAGGGGTCTGAGCCAGGGAAGCAAGGAACAGTGCATGTGGAAGTGAAAGAGGTGAGAGAATTGGGTTATCAGGGGTCCGTGGTTCTGAGCACAGTGTTATCTAAGCTTTGGAAGGGAAGTAACACCTGGAATTATTTTTTTTCAGAATCCAAATAGTGGTGAATATGAATTTCGGTATATATTTGTGGAAGTGGAATCCTATCCTAGAAGAACTATTATCATTGAAGATAATCGATTCCCAGAACATTAAAAGAATCAAGCAAGCATACTATTTCCTGATTGGTGAGGAATGGTGCAGATTCATTGTGATCTCCACAGCTCTCTTCCAGAATCTGTTAGAATAAGAAGACAGGAGTATATTGTATCACTCATAAAAAAAAGTGAATGTAATAAGATATTTGATACATTTAAATAAGCCTGTCTTGTGAAAAATCATGAAATAGGCCATAGAGCATATTTTGTTAGTGTGAATTGTCAATTATGGCAGTATTGCTGCCTATGTATCATCATTCATAATGAGAATTTTTTACTGAAGATTTTACACCATGTAAATAAAGAAAATTTAAGTATTTTGGGTATTTTATATTATGTAATTATATAAGCCTTGCAAGGAAAAATTAGAACTAAGAAAAATGTCAAAAATATCTTTGTATGTAATTTGAAATCTGTCTTGAGATAAACATACAGAAGTATTTGAGAATTGTGGTGAGTTAGAGGGTAAACATATAGAAAGACTGTGGAAATTACATGATTTGGAATCTATTTCCTGTTTTCCACTCTGTGACTATGGACACTGTCTACTGTGGGCAGAGAACACAAACTGTGCCCTGGTGAGCCGGGCCGGTGTGTGGGCTGTGTGTGCCCCTCAGCCTCGTGGTACCTCACTGTTCCCTGGTTGGCTTGGGACTGAGTGAGATGATGGGTATAAGTGCGTGGACCATAAGGGCATCATGAGCCCCTTTAGCACTTAGGCTGATATTGACACTGCCAAGAGAACATAGAGATAAGTGATAGTTGTTCAAATGTGCGTGTGAGGCCCTTTTTAAAAAATATTTTAAAAATATGAACACCCTAAGTATTTGCTGGACACTTGTTAAGAAGTGACCTTCACTTGCAAGTCTTTATCGCATAACTAAAGTGTTCTGTGTGCATTTATCTGTGGAGGCTTCAGAGTCGGACTCCCCAGCACTGTTTCCTGTTCTTTTGAACTGACAGAGGAGGGGTTTCCGATGGGTTTTTGAGATCCTAGCATATTCAGGATAGAAAGATATATAGGAAATCTGTTTCCCTGCTTAGTTTATCTCTTTACTTAAGTTACTTAATTTTTTAACTACTGTCTTAAGTGTTCTATTATTTTTAATTCTAAGCATTTCAAACATTTAGGAAGTATGGAAGTATCACAGCAGAATTGTTGTCTCCCAGAGGAAACATGCTTTCAAAAGTGAACCCCTAATTTGGGTTAGGTCTCTCAGCCAGTTTTTCTGTCCTTCTCAGTAGATTGCTTCCTATCATTTATGCAGAACTATTTTTTGTATGCATAATAAACTTAGTGTGATCTGATTTTGGTTTTGGCAATAAAAGCATACAGATTATCTACATCTACATAGCTGTACTAGTGAATCTTAATCTAGATTTATTTTATTCTTCTGCTCATTGACATAACTTTACAGCCAGAGTATTATCACTATTTAAAATTATAAAAAGATATTACATCTTGTAGCCATGTTAAGTGAAGTAAGACACAAGCTTAAATATCACATGATTTCTCTTATGTGAAAGGCCCAAAATGTAGCAAAATAAAAGATAAATAATAGGAAGTATGGAGAACTTTGTCAAATAGAAAGGAGATCAAGAAATTGTGAGAGGTAGGAGGGAGGGGAAGGGAATGGAAAAAGAATTAAGATGTGCTATGTACATGTACCAACTCCCCATAAACAGTGTAATCATGAACTAAAAGCGTACTAATAAAAATAGAGGCAAAAAAAGTATTACTGTTTATCATTTTATAAACAGTAATTGGTTATATCACAAAATTACTCATATATTAGTATAAAAATTTTAAATCAAGGGAAAATAAGCCACCAAGCAGAACACAAGAAAAAATATAAATAATTTATTTCTTCTGTACAGTTGTTGATAATGTTCCCTAAAACACAGAAATCTGGAGATAATTATTTATAAACATGAACCTATTTAAAATCACCATAAGGAAAAATGTTTTGTATATTCTGCATATATGAGCAAAACAAAGCTTTCTCTTGGATGTTTTTTCATCTTACTAGAAGCTTCATAATGTGGCTATAAATCCAATGAAGCATTTCTCTTTGACAGTTTTTACCCAGTACTGACTAATATGAGCTGATTTTGTATAAATTTTATGATAGTCAAGTATTTATTGAAGTGGTCATTTGATCAACTTCAATGATAATGCTATGGAAGAAATCACCTGGTATTCTTGAAGCCCTATATTTTAAATTTGTTGTTTATAAGATAATAGGAGGAGATTCAAATCTGTATTTATTTGACAAACACCTGCATGGCCCTTACTATGTACCAGGCATTGTTCTAAGCACTCTATAAATAGTTTGTTTGGCCTTTGTGGCAACTCCTTGGCTACTTCCAACATTTCAGTTTTACTGATAAAGTAACTGATACATAGATGGGTCTCAACGCTAATAAGTGGTGAGGATAGAATATTCACTTAAGTGGTATTTTGCTGTCACTATGCAATACTGTCTGATGTTTTGTTCTCAGCTTAGTGGCTTACTGTGAGATTAGTAAGAACAGCAAAGAATTTGAGACTAAAGCTAAGGAACATTAACAGTAAGGGCCAGAGAGCAAAGAGCAGCCTTCAAAGGACATGGATAGATGAGTAACTGTCAGATGATATTCATAGATGGATAAGACAAATGAGGAAGAGACAGGACCAAAAAGGTGGGAGGGAATGTTGCTGGAGAATTATGTTACCTTAAGAATTTATGTGTTGGAGCCTGCAAATTTCAGAAGTCAAAACGTGATTGTATTTGGAGAAAAAAGCCTTTAAAGTGATTAACACTATGATTGTCCCTAATTCAATTTAACTTGTGTTGTTATAAAAGGACTTTGGAATACATAGCAACACACCAAGGATACCCTCGCACAGAGGAAAGACCTGCATGGGAGGACATAGAAGAGGGCCATCTTCCAACCACAGGAAGACACCTCAGGAGAAACCAGAACTGCTGACAATGCATCTTGGACTTCTAGCCTCCAGAACTATGAGAAAATAACTTTCTGTTGTTTAAACCACAAAGGCTATATTTTGTCATGGCAGTTCTAGCAGGCTAATACAACACCAAAATCAAGAGAAGACCTAAGGAAAAGAGGAAGAACTAACCAGCAATATCAGATGCTGATAAGACCATAAAGGATTATTCTCTATTCAAATTAGCATTACTAGGCATTCATGTGTTGCCACTGTGGTGTCAGTCCTTTTGAGACTTTTGAGACTCCTTTGGAGACTTCTTCAGCTTGTATATATCTGAGCAGAGCTAGACTTCTCTACATTGGGGAGAGGGATGGCACAGGGATCTAACAGCATCCTGGCATCTGCCTCCAAGCTGAGCTGGTTGAGACCACCGTACTTTTCCCTCATAATTAAGAGACGATGTTTCTTGGGCTCTGTTCCCGCACTCGAGGTATATGTAATGGTCAGATCTGTCCAGTACTACCCTAAATAGTACATGCAGCTTTGTACTGCACATTTCTCACAGGAACATTAAAACTTTTAACAATAAACTTTCTTACCATAACATGAAGTTCATTTCTCTCAGAAAAGTGCACACAAATGTTCTTTGCCTCTCGCAAAACAGGCACAATCAATTTCATGTGAGGATTGGAGATTTCGTCCTATAAAAGAATTAGACTACAGGTTGCATTTTAAAATATGAATCTAGAAAACATTCCTAAAATTTCACTGTAAATTACTGTAATGCATGTATAAAAATACTTTTTAAGGTAGCTCTTAAAATTATTTCATTCATCACACTCAGATAGGACCTGGTGATATCTTTCTCTGTTGCTATTAAATCTTTGACCTTTGAGGGCCACTTCCTTTATTTTTTAATTCTTTAACTGACAAAAGTTGCATATATTTAGTCATTTTTTAAATATTCTTCACTTTATCATGTGGTCAAACAACTGACAGTTCGCAGGTAGGACAAACGTGGCTTTGCATTGGTACCTAATACTTCCCAAATTAAAAATAATGGTCAAATAGTCCTGAGGTTAAATGATAAAATATAACAAAGCTAATTCAGAATATTGCATAAAATAATACTTTTATTAAAACTATAAACTGTACAAATTTGAGTCTTGCCAAAGTTAAAATTTAATAGCTATTTCTTCAGAAGTTTGGAAATTTTTAAATTTGGAAATTTCTTCATAATCTTTTGGAAATTTTAAAGCTATCAAAAATTTAACAATTTTAAGAGCAGATCTCTGGGACTGAAGGCCCTGTGAAAGAAGAGTAAATCTGTGCTCTGTGCCTCCTCCATTCTCTGGGACAGCAGGGCCTGCAAGAGGAATGTAAGGATACATGTCTTTGTCAGGGAGACCAACCGGAACACCCAAGACCTGAGACCCAAAACAATAACCAGGCCCCAGGCTCACGGGCACGCACAAGCCTTTGCAGGGTGGAGTAATTAGCAGTACCAGCAATGCGGAAATGTCTGAAGCAGCAGCAAGGAGCCAGCAGCTGGACTCTGGAGAACACCAGCAGAAGTCCAGCCCCAGTCCCCACATCAGAGGCCAAGATCAGCTCCATACCCAGAGCTATAAACACCAGAGATATTTTACTACTTTCATTTTCCCTTGTTCATCAGATTGGCTATCCCTTTCCTGTCTGGTTGGATGTCATCTTGTTCTGCATTCTGTAGCTATTTTTCTATTTGGGGATTTTGGGGGGGGGGGGTTCTCTCCTCTCTTTCTCGTCTTTTGTTCTCCTTTTTCATTCTGTTTCTCTTTCTTATTTTAGAATGTTAAGTTTCTTACCTTTTCATTCTCTTCTACTGAGCCTCTTTCCTCAATTACTTCTTGAATTTAAACTTCTAAGTGAGTAAACGTTGTCTTTGCTCTTCTGACTACTACTTTGTATTCCAGTTCATTCTTTCCCTCCTGTGTCCTCCAGTTACCCAAAACTCGGGTATTCACCCTTTAATGTTTTTATCACCCTTTAATCTCCAACCCTGACTCTATTTGACTTCACTCATCACTTTAGCCCACCCCCTGCCCATTTAACCTCCCTCCCCCACAGAAGGGGAAAATCACTGTATACAAGTGCACACTATATGTTTGATTTTGTTATATAATTTTAGAGTTCGCTCCTATGGTCAGAGGCAACACGATAATGGTCACCATAGTTTTTCAGTACTTAAGCTGTACTTGAAACTATTGTTATTACTAACTGTACTACTTAAACCAGGATGTCATACATATTACAGTTTTTCTCCCTTACATGATAACACTGTGATTGTCTAAGGTCATAATCATCACTACAGAGCAGTACCAAAGGATTAGGAACTGAGCCAAACAGTAACCTTGCATCCCTTACACATTAGAAAGGTAGTGTCTTGGGATAGCTATAACAAACCACCTACCTCTAGAAAACATCCCTCAAGAACAGACATCCTCTAGGGAAACCTCATTACTAGCAATAAAGCTATATATCATAAGAAACTGGCAAGTATCAACATAGAAAACAAAATAAAAGAGAGAAAATAGAAAATGACAAAATGCAGAAACAAAATGCAGCCCCACATCCCCAGCCTACCCAGGGCAAGCCTGGAACTCAAACACAAAAAACAGACATTGAGATAGAAATCAGGGAAACCACACCCTTCACAATAGCAATTCAAAAAAGTGAAATACTTAGGAATCAATCTAACAACAGAAGTAAAATATTTATATACCGAAAATTATAGTGCTCTGAAAAAGGAGATCAAAGGAGAAATAAAAAAAATGAAAGATATCCCTTGCTCATGGATAGGAAGAAACAACATACTGAAAATGGCCATACTCCCAACACTGTTATACAGATTTAATGCAATCCCAATCAAAATACTATTATCATACTTCACAGATCTGGAGAAAACATTCCTAAAATGGAACCAGAAGAGACTTAGAATAGCAAAAGCAATCCTGGCCAACAAAATCAAGGCAGGAGGCATCATAATCCCTGACTTGAAATTATAGTACAAACTTCCAGGAAGATGGCAACCAGGTGAGCAGCAAAGGAGCGATCCTCCTTGATAAACACCACCAGCTCGAGACAGACTTGGCGAGCGTGAATGCCGGGACCTTGGCTGGGAAGTTCAAACTGAACGTGTTTCTCTAAGCTGCCAGGGGAGACGTGGTAGGGCGGCCCAAATTGCCGTGGCGAGACACGGGAAAGCCCCGAACGCTGGGCACCAGAGACGCTCCGCACAGAGAGGGGGCTTGGATGGGTCCAAGCGCCCTGGGGGCACAGCCAGCTCGATCCCTCCCGCCTCCCGAACTGGCACAGCTTTCCAGCGACTCCCGTCAGAAATCCGCTTTTTTAGCAGCAGCAACGCCGGGCAGTCTCAGATCTCACGCGCATCGGGCAGGCTACGCAGCCAAGGCCCTCACCGTCCTGCAGT
>PVLD010025303.1:0-17976 GCA_004027595.1 Dinomys branickii | reverse complement strand
ATATTAGTATGTAATACAAAAACCATTGTTAATTTCCTATCACCTTGCCTGAGATTCTGTATTTCTTGTATTGTTTTTGTGTTATTTTCTAAATGTATGTGTTCATTAAGATGTTTTCATTCTTTTATCTTTAAAAAAAATAAACTGAAAAATTATAATTTTTTACAGAACATCATAATTCACTTGTGTTACTCTTTAATACTATTTACTTTTGACTTTCTAAAATAAATTATATTACTGGAAGTTGTATCTATTTCCAGACAAGTTGAGGTATTAGGAAAAGCTTATTATTTTTCCATTTTGATTTTCCTACTGAAGTGTTATATGTTGTTTGTTTGCTTGTCTGTTTGCAACTGACCTGCCACAGCATGGTATTTTTAGCTTGAGGAGGTTCAGTAAGAAAATTGTTCTTTACAGACTCATTTTTAAGTTGAGACACACATCAGTGGATTTTAAAATCTATAAAGCAAAGTGTTTTACAATTTCTTAAGTGAAGGAAGATCATTGTTTCAGAAAAGAATAGATCACTTGAGCTTCTACTTTAAAAATTAAATTTCTGGATCCAGAGATTCTGTGAAAAGATAATACTTCAGAGCCTGTATGCAGTAAGAGGAGGTGGAATATACAGTATTATTAACTATAAAAGTAACATATATTACTCCTGCAGGGGAGTCTGTCCCACAGTTTCCCACTCAAAGCTGGCTAATGGGCTGAATCTCATTACAGAGAGAAGAATCTGTGACATATTGCCACCATAGGACATTTTAAAATTGTGACTATTCACCTGAGTACACATAAAAAGAATCAAAATGTGGACTTTCGTTTAAAGAAGGACTTCTGATAGTAAATTCTGTCTTAGCACAGTTCATTGATTGATGGGAAGGGAAGCTGAAAGACCCATGTTCTCAGCTGGTTTTCCATTATTTTATTGGAATGGTACTTTGGGAGAAAATTGGATTTGCAATCACTTGAGTGTCTTCAAAATTAAATTGACAGTGATTGGAGCTTTAAAATTTACAAATATTTAGATTAAAAAGAAGTTATCTAAAACAAAGTAAAGATTTATATATTTCGGATTAATTATCACTAATTATCGTAGTTATGCTATCCAATGTATCAGAGTTTTGGAGTACAACCAGCAAAATGGATTTTCAAGTTGAGTTTCTATGGAAGCTCAAAATACCTAGATACTTTTATTATCTCTAACTGATATATAAACAAAAAAAGAAACAAATAGTTTAGCTAGGAATAAAGGTTGAAGAGCTACAGGATGAGGAAGCTAAGTAAACACAATTAATGTATATGAAAGAGTGAATTCCAAAATACATATATTTCACTTTTTGTTATTGAATTATATTTTATTTACTTCAAAGGAATAAAGCATTTAAAGCTGTTAACAATAAATTCCTCACTATTTCTTAATCATACCCAATTTTCCCCCTAGGATACATTCAGGTAGAATAGTAAATTACTTAAAAACACAAACGAGGAAATGAGAGAAGCCTTGTGCATAACCAATAATTGTTGCCAAAGGCAGTAAATATGTTCCTAGTCAACATGGAATTCAAGTGAATGTTGAGGGGATGAAGAGACCACTTTAAATGTTTCCAGAGCAGTTATTCTAATGAGTAATAATCTGTATCACAGCTTGCAAATTTGATAGTACTTTTCCATATACTATCTCCTTTACCTGTCAGCAACATGAGTGAGTGCCTCAGCAACTAATGTGTGTCCACGCTACAGCACAAAATTTAATCTTAAAGAACTGTCATTTACCCAATAGCAAAGACTCAAAAACATATCAAAACAAGGGCTGAAGTATTTCTGTCCTGGTATAAACATACATAACTTTCTCTGTTGTTCTACATTTTGTCACTATGTTACAGAGATCATATGATTGAACTCATATCTTATAGTATTTTTATGTAGACTAGTTCTTTATCCCACGAAAGAAAAAAATAGGTTAATAAAGAAATGCCCCTAAGATGGAGGCATTATTGGATGATAAATGTTGTATTGTCACTTTCCATAAAAATTGAAGTTTTCTAACTCTAACATTTCTTTCTACAGATTCAGTGACTTGAATCTATAATCAGATATATTCTAAAAAGTGTAAAATGCTTTTTCAAAAACATTACCATCTATTTTATTTATTGTTTAGAATCTTCACAACAAAGGCTCTATTGAAAGAAGTTGGAAAATATGTACATTCATTATTGACTTGCATTTTAAAATTTAAAACCCATTGTGTGTATATTTGCTTTTATTTTTTATATTTCATTTTCAGTCTATTCTTCAGTTTTCAATAAAGAACATTTTTATGCCATCAGAAATATCTTCAGAGGAAACAATTCACATCTTCCATTATAAGCATAAACAAATTCATATAATGTCACTTAGGAAATTTATTCTTTTAGTTTTGATCTTGAAATTTAGTTATTATTTTCAAAATTCTACTCCATTCTTATATTTTCTTTGTACATTGAAATAAGATACAAAATATTTACCATGAAATGATATTCTTGCAAATTTTAAGAAACAAACGTGTATCTTTTCTTATGGAAAAACAAGTTAATGCAAACAGAATTGTAATTGAAAAGTTAATCAGTGTAACTAATCTCAGAAACATGTCTAGAAGTTACATGGCTTTTCCAAAAAGACTTACACCACCAAATAGTATTTAGTGTTAAAATGTAATGCCCGCTGACTCTAAAGAGAATTTCTTCTGAAGTTTGCCTTTCCTATGCTATATTTTCTTCAGTTATGACAAATTATTTACCTATTAACACTTATCTTGGATTAGAACAGTTATTTCTAACCATATACTTCAGATTGGGAGCATGATTTGTTCCAGAAACATGCTTGTAATCCGAGGAACTTGTATATCAAAGCAAATTCCCCCATAAAAAACAATAGAAACTCAGATGATTTGTTCCACAATTCAAATACATTCATATAAAAGTGACTATAATACTGTAATATAATGCCAAATAATAAAGAAGATACAAAATATAAATGAAAATAAACAAATTAACTTGCACCTACCTCTGAAAACCCTCAGGGCCAGTGCAAGGGAGGCAAGAAGAGAAGGACTGGTGTATAGAAACACTTCCACTGTCACTTGCACGATCAATCACTGCTATCTATTGGCTCAAGAAAATCCTTTTCTTTTCCTGGAACTTTAATAAGGAACCTATTCAGTGTCACTTGCTTTAGCCTCTTTTTGAAGATTTCACACACATGTGGCATCTCATTGTTGCTAATCGGATTCATTGCACCACTACAGCCTTCTTCACATGATGCTTTTCTAGAAAACTTACTAGCATTTCCCATATTTTACATATCTCCATGATCTCATTCGAAGTGATGAATTTCTCTCTGTCTCCTCCTTCTCTGCAGATGAAGTCTTCTCCATAACCTCTGAATTTGGGGAAAGTATCACCCACAATTCCACAGTGCAAGAACCATTGGCTCAGTTGTACTCATGTGACATTTGGTTTCACATACTACTTGTATTGCAAGACTTCATGCATTCTTCAAATTACAATTCATGCGTAAAAAAACAAATAAAATTTTAAAATTTTAAGGATAAAAAAAATTTAGGAGAAATGTTGCATGTTTTGCAGAAAACTGAAAGAATAAGTTACTCACCAAAATATATAGATAAGAGGATTAGTTTTAAATACTTCTTAGTTAATTTTTTTCATTGGCAACAGACACTTAAAAATTACCTACACCTTTGTTACTAATCATATATTATCAATTTGATAACTTCTTTTGTCCCAATCATTGTACATGTATGCAAAATTTTAGCACTTATTATAAGAGTTTGGTAATAGGCTTTCGATTTTTTGATATTTTAATCAACAATATTCTCAGGGAAACACTTTTAAAAAAACAAAATTTTTAAGATAATAAAATTAAGATGATTCTGTGTTTGAATGTCACTATTCATTAAAGATAAAATAAATCTAGTAAGACCACAGATGTTTGCTTCATTTGACCTTTATATATCTTGAAATACACTCTGACAACATAAGCTGGGCAACTTTGTAAGGAGTTTTATTTTTCAAAATAAGAATATCATTGCACAGCATTCATCTGTAAGAGGAAAGCTGTAAATAACTCAAGCCATGTCTACAATCACAATGTAATAAGCATTTGGAATATTAATTCAGCCATTTCATAGCAAAGTGAAGTCAGGATTCTCAAGGGACCATGCAGAAAGGCAAGCTATATATCCCATTTTCAGCTACATTTCAGTAGCTCAATCAATCATTAATTAACTTTGTTATCCTAACAAAGTTCTTTTCTGTTGACAGACATCTCAAGAGAGTCCATTTTCAATTTGACAGAATACCAAGTATGCAAATAGATTGTTTATCTGAATCCATTACTCAAGGCTTTTATCTGACATACAGAATGCATTCTTTCAACATAGGATGAATATGTTTTCACACTCTACAATTTTCTCTTGCCTAGGCAGTCAAGCCTTGTCCATCAGAGTTAACAAAGAACTTTAATTATGTTAGTTTATGCTTTCTCCTAAATTTGTTAGATTTTGTTTCTTTTCACCAAAGGTTGAGGCAGCGATGCAAATAGGATGTATAACACACCTACTGAAGTCTTTGGAACTCAGATTATTGTACAAATCCTTTAACAATGTATTTGCATAAATTCATAAAGTTAGTTTATGAGTTTTCATACATGTAAAATGATTTTCTAATTAATTATTTCAGTGAATGGCAGAAAGTCTAGCATTATTAGAAAGTCTTAACAATTAAGAACACAGCAATTGGAGATACATCTGAGTTGGAATTCTGTTTTGCTGATTCCTGTGCAGATCCGCTGAGATAATGGTGGCAGATGCTCTTAATCTCCACTGATGCGGTTCTCTTCTCAAGGGAAGATCAGGCTTCTTGTACGATGGATGATAGGAACAAACTCAAGGGTAACTCTGGTAGTCATGGGTTACATTCTTTCTAAGTACAAGTCTTTAAAAGGTAGTGTTTTATTCTGCAGCAGCCACAGGTTTGAGAAACTCTAAACTGGGATCTTTCTTACCCTGAAATAATGGGAATGCCAACATAAAGACAGTTTTCCTGAAGAATCATGAAGATCTATACTATATTATTTATTTTAAAAATAAACATAATAGTATACTTGTATTAGGACACTTAGCTTTCAAGTTTATTTGTTATCACAGCATAACCCTGCCTGAACTAACAGACACAGTGCTGTAGTTATTTTTCCTTCACTGCTAAGACAAAATAGCTGATGCCCAAAATTAAGGAATGAAAGGTTTGTGTAACTCACAGTTTGTGGAGGTTTCAGTCCATAAACAGCTAGCTACAAGGCCGAGTGGCATGGTATGGGGGCAACACTTCAACAACGCAGAATAAAGCAAAAGCAAAAGAGGAGAGAAAGGACTCTTTTCCTCCCTTGTATTTTATGCAGGATACTGCCCACAAGGCGGGTGTACGTAACACTCACACCACCTCTGTGCCCTCCTCTTGCCCACGAAGAGGATGTTTACAAAGCAAGGACCCTGGCTCCTTCTGAGTTTCTGTTAAACTTCTAAATTTCTCATATTGACACATTGTATCAACTATTATTCACTGTAAATTATTAAAATTTCTCAGTCTCCATTTTCTTATCTGTAAATCGATAAAACTTAACCCTCACAGGATTATTATGACTACTAATATAAAAGTTCATATTTAAAAATACTTAAAAACTAATTTCTACTACTGTGGAATCAAAAGTAACTATTATTGTGTATTATTTTATGTGCACAGCTTCCAGATAGAATATTTATTATCATGAATACAAGTAACTTCTGAAAATTAAACATAACCTGATCTGAATTCAACAATGGCTGTTGTATTGCACATATTGGTTTTTGAAATTCTGTATCATTTCTAAATTTTATATTAATTTTTACTCGCTTCAAAATAAAAGAAATGTAAAAAAGTTTAAGAAAACAAAATTCTGTTGATGGAAAAATGAACTGATCTTTATGGACAATATTTTGAATGATTCATCACACTTGGAGTATTCCTTATGTTGCCCTTAGAATTTGGCTTTTATAGGTAAATGGTCACAACTGGAGACCATACTCATAAGTGAAATAAATCAGACCTGCATGTATAAACACCATATGGCCTCATTAGTGTAAGAACCTAAAAAACTGAATAAAAATTAGGAGTCATGATAGATATTGTAAAACAAAAAGAAACTTCTCAAAAGTAAAGAATAACTGGGATGAGAGAAAAAAGGAAAAATTATGTATATTATGTATACATGGGATAGCTAACATAGTTGTACTACTGACTTTTATTGCTTTATTGAACAGTTAATTTTTAAGTGTTTCATCAGTCTTTCATGTCTATATTTGTTTACCTGACTAACCAATTTGAAAATATCAATATGTAATACAGCAAACTTTGCTAATTTCCTATCACCTTGTCTGAAATTCAGTATTGCTTGTATTTTTTGTGTGTTATTTTCTAAATGTGTGTATGTTTGTTAATATGTTTTCATTCTTTTATCTTTAAAATAAAAAAGTATTAAAATTAAATATTTTGGTCCAGGTCATAAACATGAATGAAAAGTAAGATGGGGTTGTAAGAAAAGTGAAAGTAAACAGAAAAAATGTCTGATCAACATGTAGAGAACAGACTCATAAAAATAACCTGAGAGTAAAAAGAGACAGAGACAAAGGTGGGGTGCATAAAGTGTATGAGGCAGCCAGTTTTTACAATAATACTAATAAATTAACTGAAATCTCAGTGTCGCACAACAGTTTCTTTTCCTGCTCCGAGATATTTATGTTGTTTGGAAGGTCTGTTTCAAATTGGAGGTCAAAAACTCTCCTGGTGTTTGATTTCATCTGGAGTTAGCCCAAAGATTTAAATGCAGTCCAAATCCATCATAAGTATTAATCTTTCTTAGAGGATTCTAAATATATATTTAGGAAAGAAATTGCAACTCCTGGTGAGTGAATGGAACCACAACACCTCTTAATAAAGCCAAGGCTCATAACTAACATATTCCAACTATTTTTCCAATATTCTGTTGTATATGAAAGGAAAATCTTGTAATCAAGTCGAATATCAATAGATAAAAGTAAATTAGAGTTTGTGTGAATGGACAATATTGGACACTTCCACATTAGGCAAAACTGTCCTGTAAGTGTGCCTCCATATACAACAGAGTACATGTTCACAGTGACTGAAAAGAAAGAAAACTTAGATGGCATCAGGAAGTCTACGGATAGCATTTGTTGCAAACCAAAGTAGAGTAAATAATGTTAAAGTGTTTATTCTTATTTCTTATGTATGTAAGAAAGAGCTTGACTACACGATTAATATTAGACTGCACGCAGCTTTTAAGCCTCTTTCCTTTCCCTTTTTGGCTCATATCTGGTGAAGATGGTTTGTTTTAAAAAGGCCCATGTGTTTTAGATTTTGGTGACAAAGAAAATTAAAGCCCTTACCCCAGTTCCCTATTCCACCCTTCATGAAAACTGAAACACAGTTTCCTTTCCTTCTCATGTTAAGACATTTTAAAATTCTTTTGGGAAGCTTGCCTGGCTCTTCCCAGAAAGTGAAATACTTTCTTAGTGCATCTATAATATGATTAGTCTTGACAACCACATTAAATTTTAGGAGAGCGTCCATACTGTCTGTATTGTGTTTCCATCACTGTAGACTGAGGATTATCTGGGGGATATTGATAAAAATTTAGATCTCAAGATTAGATACAAACTGAACAAATCATAACTCTAGATAATAAACAAGCTCTGTGAATAATTTTAATATAAAAATTTGGAAAAATGTTTCTGAAATACCCTCCTAAGGTAAAACTTACCTGTATTCTAACCAGTTTTCATGTTTTTGTTTGTTACATTAGCTAGAAACTGTTATAGGCAGCTGAGTTAGACAGAAATTTTGTAGGTAGTCAGACAGGGCCGGCCCTGGAAAGAGCCAACAGACCTGAAGGAGCCTTATTAAAAGCTTTTTATCAATCAGTTGAGATGATCATGTGATTTTTGTTTTGACTCTATTGATATGGTATATTACATTAATTGATTTGTATATATTGAACCTTTTCTGCATTCCTGGGATGAATCCCACTTGGTCATGGTGTATAATCTTCTTGATGATTTCTTGCATTCTGTTTGCTAGTATTGTATGGAGAATTTTGGCATTGGTATTCCTTAGAGAAATTGGCCTGTATTTCTCTATTTTGGTTGGATCTTTCTCTGGTTTTGATATCAGGATAATACTCGCCTCAAGAAATGAGTTGGGGAGAATTCTTTCCTTTTCAATTTCCTTAAAGAGTTTGAGGAGTATTGGTATTAAATCTCTAAATTTCTTGTGAGATTTGGATGTGAATCCATCAAGACCTGGGCTTTTCTGCATTGGCAATTTTTTTTTTATTACATTTTCAATTTCACTTGCTGATATAGAGTTATTCCAGATCTTTATATCTTCTTCGTTCAACTTTGGTAGTTCATATGTATCTAGAAATCTGTCCATTTCCTCTGTGTTTTCCATCCTATGAGAGTAGATTTTCAAAGTAGGCACTGATGAACTTCTGAATTTCTACAAGATCTGTAGTGATTTCATCTCTTTCATTCCTTATTGCATGTATTTCAGTATTTTCTTTACTGTTTTCAATAAAGTTGGCTAGGAGTTTATCAATTTTATTTATTTTTTCAAAGAACCAACTCTGTGATTCATTAATTCTTTGTCTTGTTTTTTAGTCTCCATTACGTTAATTTCGGCCCTGAGCTTTATAGTTTCCTGCCTTCTCTGGGCTTTCAGTTTGGTTTGATTTTCTTTTTTTAGAACCTTCAGGTGCACCATAAGATTGTTTATTCCTGCTCATTCTGTTTCCCTGAGGTAGGAATTCACTGCTATAAATTTCCTTCTGAGGACTGCTTTCACTGCATCCCACAGGTTCCTATAAGTGGTGTATATATTTTCATTTGATTGTACATAGTGTTTAATTTCTTCTTTGATTTCATCTGTGACCCACTGATTGTTCAGGAGAGTATTGTTTAATTTCCATGTTTTTGTGGAGCTTTTGAAATTTCCTTTGTCATTAATTTCCAATATCATTGCACTATGGTCTGATAGTATGCATGAGATAATTTCAACTCCTCTGTATTTCCTTAAGTATGTTCTATGTTGTAGTGTATGGTCCATTTTAGAGAACGTCCCATGTGCACCTGAGAAGAATGTGTATTCAGATGCTGTTGAGTGGAACACTCTGTACAGGTCTACTAAGTCTATTTGCTCACATGTTTGGTATAGTTGTTATTTTTTTGCTAATTTTTTGTCTTGTTGATGTATTTCTTTGTGACAATGGGTATTGAAATCCCCTGTTATAATTGTGTTGCTGCTTATTTCATTTTTCACATCTGTTAAAATTTGTCTTATTTAGTTGTATGGTTCTGTGTTTGGTGCATAGATGTTTTTGATTGTTATCTCTTCCTCTTGAAATTTTCCCATCACAAGTATGTAATGACCTTCTTTATCTCTTTTCATTGTTCTTGGTTTGAAGTTCACATTGTCTGCAAACAGAATAGCTACACCCCCTTTTGTCTGGGTATCTGTCACTTGGAATATTGTTTTCCCTCTTTTGATTTTTAAGACTATGACTTTCCTTTTGAGTTAAATGTGTTTCCTATATATAGCATATTGTTGGATTTTGTTTCTTGATCAACTCCAACAGTCTGTTAGTTTTGATTGGTGGATTGAGTCCATTTACATTGACTGTTATAACTGATATGTACTGGCTTATCTTTGTCATGTTGTTTTCCTGCTGTTGGTTCCTCTTGTTTCCCTCTGTTTAATTGCTTGCTCTGCTTGGTGTTTCCTTTCTGTTATTCTTAAGTTTGTAGCCTTTTTTATCTCTTTCTAGAATATCTTTTAGTATTCTTTGTAGGGTTGGCTTGGCACTCATGAATTCTTCAGTTTTACTTCTCCATTAATTTTGAAGGATAGTTTTGCAGGGTACATCAATCTGGGTTGGAAGTGGTTTTCTTTCAGGACCTGAAATATTTCACTCCAAGCTCTTTTTGACTTGATGGTTTGTGTTTGAGAAATCTGCTGTGATTCTGATGGGTTTTCCTTCAAAGGTGATCTGTTTCTTTTCTCTAACAGCTTTTAATATTCTGTTCTTTTGTTGAATTTCTGGGATTTTGATCAGTATATGTCTGGGTGTAGATTTATTTTGATTATGGATAGTTTGAGTTCTATATTCCTCGGTTACTAGATGTCCAATTCTTTTTCCATGCTTGGGAAATTTTCTGCTATTACTTTCACAAATAGTCTTTTTATGTCATTTGTGCTGACACCTGCAAAGAATGATAATTTCACTTCTCCTTTTCCAATCCTTATTCCTCTTCATTTATACCTATTAATCTGACATTGTTTTTCTTTGCTGGGTCTTGCAGCTATTGAATTGTTAGTTCTTGGTTTCTTATTATTTTTAAGAGATGTTTCCTTTCAGAGTCAGTTACAGCAATGCTGTCTTCAAGGTCTGAAAGTCTACCTTCAGCTTTGTTCATGTTTTGCGAGCTATCAATGGAAGTTTTAATTTCCTGGATATCTGTTTGAATCTGTTACATACATCTCAGTTCTTTCCTATATTGTTCATTCATGGTTCACATTAATTTACTATGCTCCTCTAATTTTTTTCTGTCTTCTTTAGATATGCTAAACAATTCTTTCATTATTATTGTCACTTCTTTTTTACCTCTGATGTCTTCTGTGGCTTGATGGAATTGTTTCTCTGCTTCAGCTGCTATCATTTCAGAAATTTCGGGTGTCTGACTTCCAAGCTCTTCTGTGTTGATATCTTGTGGATTTATTCTGGGTGGGGTAGTGGGGTGAGATTGCATTTTGTTCCTTTGTTTTGTCATTTTGAGAGATTTAGAGGTTCCCTGGAGCTCAGCCTCACTCCAAGATGATGTCATAATAGCAAGGTAAGGACCCAAAGGCCCATTGTGCTCAGTGTAATTCCCTGGATGGTCTGCGTGAGTGGGCAGCTTGTGATCCCCAATACACCCACAGCTGTATCTGGCTCAGCTTGGCTCCCACTCAGGGGTTCCCAAAGCTGTCTGGGTTTCAGCTTTGTTTCCACTGGGGTGTAGTAGTTGGTGTGTTGTAGTCACTGCAGTTCCATACACTGCCACTGCTTCGCCAGGTTCCCACACCAGTGGATGGGGTTAAGTGCACAGTCATTGAGGCCCCTGAAGCTGTCTGAGTTTCAGCTTAGTGCCCCTTAGGGTGCAGAGTGGGGGCATGGAGGGGAACTCAAGGCCCTTGAGGGGCTCCCCTTGGCTGCCAAGCTGGTGATGCACAGAGGTGGGGCCAGCTCTTCAGATTTCCCAAAGCTGTCTGAGGTTCAGCTCAGCTCCAATGGGGCAAAGGAGAGGAGCAGAGTTGTAGGGATTGGACGCCAGAACCCTAAAGATGTCTGGGATTTTTCCTGGCTCCTAAGCTCATGGGGATGAGGGTGGAGTCGCAGTAGCTCACCACAGCTCCCAAAGCTGTCTGAGGTACAGCTCAGCTCCAACAGGAGACGGGTGGAGGAGAGGGGTAGGGAGTGGACCCCAGGCCCCTAAAGCTGTCTGGGTTTCTGCATGGCTCCCAAGTTCATGTGTCTTTAGATAAAATTCTTGAAATTCATTCCAAGTAATATAATCTTGAAGGAATTTATAAGCTTCAAGAAAATAACGACTTTCATATCGGCCAAGGAAGGACACCCAATCTTGAAGTTAATTCCAAGGACAATACTGATGAGTTTTATACATGAGAAATTAAGTTTTTATAACACATAATAAACTAAAATTCAAGCAACTGGGAGGAGAAAAAGCTATCATGTTCAACACGATCTCATTATAATTTGTCAGGGCTGTGATGAATGCAGCTGGCTCTGAGGAATCCGCATCAGCATCAGAAACCATGTAGTCTCCATCTAGAGCACCTGCCTCCAGAGTCGCTTGTTAATGGTAATAGAAATAGCTGGAACAGACCATGCAGGCTGCTGTAGATATTTATGTTGCTTTCACCACCTGAAATTAACACAGATATCTAAGTACATATGTTATGAATCATCCGATGCATTTGCCTTTAGCAATGACACCTATCGAGCCCTCCCATTACCATTCTATCACATTCAGAAGTTTTATTCCAATCTTCCTTATTTTAATGACTCAGGCAAATATACTCCATAAACAAATTGAAGCTTCAACACTTAAAGGGGAGTGGGGCTGTGTCTTCTTGTCATGAATCAAAACTAGGAAGTCACTTTAAGGTCTTCATAAATGCTTCCAAAACAGTGAAATGTCATCTGTGCCTATGATGCATGTAGAAACTAGAAAAACAGCATAGGAAGATAGGTGACAGTCTCATTTTTAAATGACTAGCACTTAAGCACATATGTCCTAAGGAGTCGGGTCTTCGGTCTTAGTTTTCCTAGGAAAACCTAGGAAAGTGAAGCCACATAAACTTGCCAAGTATAATGACTCACTTGAAATTTAGTGCTAGAGGTGCCAGGGATATAGCTCAGCAGTGTATAATAGGCTTTAATTCCATTTATGCACATTTCAAATATGAGCACAAAGCAAATAATTTGTTTCACACACACTGTTTTGTCCTTAGCAACATGATGAAAATACTTAAGCCTCAACTTAAACTTTACTTTCTCCATAGGCCCTAACACTCTTAAAGAACACAGCACATATTTCTGTTATTTAACTTCTTAGTTTCATATTTAATTTTGTTATTTAGCTATTTCTCAGGCTTTATTCTATTAGCAAGTGTAATCATTAATTGTGATTTGTCAGATTGGCTAAGAACCACCCAGCAGTTTTGTTAAGCTTTAGGGGTGTCACTGGATGATTGATTGATGGGCAGCAAATTGAAGGGAGAAGACACAGCTCACATGTGAGTGGTAACAGCTGGAGAAAGGAAAATGAAGGAGCAAATAAAGGAGAAAGAAGAACGAGGTCTCACTACCCCTTCTCAGGAGAGCTCCAGTGTTCTGCAGTGCAGTAACACATTCATGTTCAGTCCCTTTTGGGGTCCTTTGCAGACTCCTTAAGCATCCAGCAGACTCTTCAGCTTTTAACTCTGACTGACAGTGGGCTCAGCAGTGAGTTCCACATCCACTCCTTTCAGCTGGTCCTTCAGTTTTCCAGCTTGCAGGTTAAATGATTGTGCTCTTCCACCTGACTCCACGGATGGCCCCTGTAAGTCCGTTTTGTAAATTCTGTCAATCTGTATCTATAAACATATCACCTACCCCTACATCAATATCATCTTTCTACGTCTGTAGCTACATCTATATCTACCTCGATCTACATATACTTTTTAAAAGTAATAAACCTTTCCTCTAGTGAACCCACATAACACTTATTTTGGTACCAGGAATGGTTTTAGAGAAACAAAATTGTAAGGGTAAATCTCTAATCAGTGGAGAGATTTCTGAAGTCAGTTCTGTAATTTCATTAGCCAAGTTGCTATGGTCTGTCCTGATATTATGGAGAATAGTGACAGTCTATGGAGGAAGCTGTTTCAAGTGATATAGAATTTAGATCCACATGATTGTCCTAATTTACCTCTTGTGAGATTCAAAGACTTTAGTGACTCTATATATAACACTTTTGAATACTTTTGGAAGAATGGGGAACATAACAACTCTGACTGGTTGTTCTTCGCACCTCTGACAAACAGTACCAAGGCTTTCCAGGCTACAGGTACTGCTGAATGTCCAGTCTGCCAGCAGAGAACACTTAGTTTCCAATGTGACACTATTCCACAGGATAATCAGCCTGAAATATGGCAGCATGTTGATTTTACTGGAACATTTCCATCATGGATCAGGTTGTGCTTTATCCTCTCTGACATAAACACTTTTTTTCAGTATGGATTTGCCTTCCCAGCATGTAATATTTCTGCTAAAGCTACCATCCATGGACTTGTAGAATATCTCTTCTACCATTTTGGTATCCGTAGAGCATTGTTTCTAGCCAAAGAATGCATTTTATAGTCAAAGACATAAGACAATAGACTCATCTCATGGAATTCACTGGTTTTAGCATGTTCCTCACTATCCAGAAGCAGCCCGATTGATAGGGAGGTAGAGTGTCCTTGTAAACGTGCAGTGACAGTAACTGTTAGGTGGAAATACCTTGCAAGGCTGAAGTTAGGTTTGCCAGAAGGCTTTATATGCTTTGTATCAGCATCCACGATCTTGTGCTGCTTCTCCCATAGTTAGGAGGTGTGAGTCCAGAATTCAGGGAGTGGAAATGGGAAAGTTACCACTGACCATAGCCACTAGAGACCCATTAGCAAAATGTTTGCCAAATGATCCCATGACCTTATGCTTTGTTGATCTAAAAGTCTTAGTTCAAGAGTGCAGAAGGCTGCACAAGGCAGCACAACAATTAGTTCACTGAACTGGTGTGGGAGTGGCTGAAGCTAAAGATTGTTCACATGTGCAGGGCTACAGCAAGGTCAGCCCCAAGAACTCAAGGTGCTGAAGGTAAGCCAAGTGAACAAGTTCTTCCAGCTCCAAGAACATGAGGCACCCAAGATGAGATAGGCAAACAAATTGTGAGAGATAGGAGTTTCACTTAAAATCAACCTGCCAAGTACAGAAGTAAACACACTGCAGTCGTTAGGTCGCTCTTTTCTCCAACCAAGAGAGAAGCCTCCACCTGACCTTGGCTGTCTGCAGTTTCACTTTTGCCTTCATTCCTTCCTTTTCCTGCCCCCAAGAGGTTCTCACGACCTGCACTGGATGCAGCATTTTGGCACTTGAGCAGGGACTCAGGGTGTGAGAAAACTTGTCGTACAGCAGGTAAGAGAACACCTCCAGTTGTGTGCAGAAAAGGAAGACAGGTGTATTGATATTGTAAGGGGTGGTGACTTTTAGCACAACATTTTAAGATAGATAAGCCTCAAAATGTGTCTTGAGAAACATCCTGGAGGGGTTTTATACAGTTAACTTTGCAGTTCTGATTTTGTCCTGGAATTCTTCTCCTTGCCTGAGTTGATAAAGTATATATCATTGTGGCCAGAGCTTGACCTGGTCACATGGTGCAAGGTAAACAACTGTGGCCAGGCCTAAACATTCCAATCTATTACCATGGAAACCAAAAATGTATATAAGGTGAGAACAAAGGCAGTTAAGGGCCACATTCTCTGATCAGGAATGGGGGCCAATGACCGGTTCAATTGGTTCTAAATTAAAATTAATTAAAAATCCTTTTGTTCTGAATGAGTTCTTTGATCTCCTGCAGAGTTCAGCCAGACTTTTTATTTTTGCCATAACAATATCATCAATATTGATTGTACCGTCAAGAGTAAAACATGGTACAAACAGGTTTTCAAGAACAACAGATGTGTGTAGAAATGTTTGCTGTATTATTGATTCCCATGTTTACCTTCTCTGCGTGTGAACTTCGATCAGGGAGAGTCTTGATGATCATATGCCTTTTGAAATGACCACGGAGAATTTGGCTTGGTGCCCTGTCTTAAAACCAATCTCTGAGCAAAAAAATAAAAATTGATAATGGAGCAACAGCCCTCCTGATAGAGACTGAATGCTCCAATTATGCTCAATCAGCTAAGGAAGGAGATGTTGGGGGTAAAGAAGACCCTTCCCCATTGCAGGAATATTTTGCGGTAGCTTTCATTTCAATCACCCAAAATAAAACATTAACTGTGCTGCAAGTGACTTCTTCTGTTTTCTCAGTTCAGAAAATTTTGCTACATCACAGCCTGAGATTTCCACTTTTCATAAAATAGACTCATTCTTTCTTTCTCCCTTGCAATTGGTGCTAAAAGAATCCTGAGGGGTGGGAGAAGCCCTGAAGGGTCTTCAACCTGTCCACCCACTTGCCAAATTCCAAGATCCCAACAATGCAGGACAACTTATATGTCTTCATGAAGCTGCATCCTTCTTTTGGAGGGGTACTGGAAATCAAACTCAGGACTTCTCACTTTCCAGGCAGCTGCTGTGCCACTGAGCTACATGCCATATCCACTGTACCCTTTAAAATCTTTCACAAAGTAAAACAAGTGACCACTACTTGTGACCCAACAGCCCCTTTTACATTGGGTTTTATAGAGCTCATAACACAATAGGTTATGGCCCCAAATGATTAAAAAGGAATTGCTAAATTATGTTTAAGTACAGGAGATTATTGTGGAAGGAATTATTTTTTGAGTTGTGTGTAGATCAGGCTGCTGGCAAGGTCATTAATAACATGGTCATTACAAAAGACACTAGATCAGGGCATGGTAGTGCATGCCTGTAATCCCAGCACTTGGGAGGCTTAGGCAGGATGACTGATTCAAGTTTGAGACCAGCCTGGGCTACAAAGTGAGCTCAAGGCCAGCCTGAACTGCATAGTGAAAGCCTGTCTCAAAGACAAAGAAAGACACTGGTGGTTGGGAACTTAATCCCTCTTCCCCATTGTGCTACCTACTGAAATGGGACTTCAAGCTATTCATAGTGAAGTCTGTGGACTTTTGCCTTAAGGAACAACAGGACTCCTGATAGGCCACATGAGTATCACTTTAAAAGGTCTCCAGGTTTTGCCTGATGTCACTGATGCTCTTTACGCAACGGAGATCAAAGTTATGGTTCAAACTGTTCAACAACAGTGAGTGTGGCAAGTTTTGTCCTCTTGGCAATCTACACTGGCTATCTTCCCTGCTGTAACTGATTGTCATTATTCTCCAGACAAAATTAATTCAATTTGCTTTCCTCATAACTTTTGTCTTCTCTTCAAAAAATAAGCTCGGTTCCCATAGTGTGAGGTGTCTCTGTTTTCACAGATGGATCCTCCTCTGGCAGGGGAGGTTACATAATGGTCTCCTCTTCCTAGATACATGATATGGGTTTTTCTTCTGCACAAAAGACTAAAATACAGGCTGTTATATGGGCCTTGCAAGATCATTCAGTCACTCCTATTAGTCTTTTTTCAGATAATACATGTTTGTGGTGTGGTGCTGCATATTGAAACTACCAGTATACACACTGGCCAGGAAGACCTGTCTCAAAACTGTCATTCAGTCATGCCTTATCCCCTGTTTAATTGGTCATTTATGTTCTCATTCCCAATTGCCAGGGCCTCTCACTGAGGAAAGTTAGAGAGATTGCTGGCTACTGCCACTGATATGCCCTCAGATACCATTCAACAAGTCCCTGCCTCCCTAGCAATGTGCCATCAAAACCCTTCTGCCTTGACAGAACAGTTATTTTTAACCCAGGAACCGGTTAGACAAATTGTTAAACAAGGTTCCTCATGCATAACACATTTTCCTTCACTCCCTATGAGAATTAATTCCCAAGGGTGACACCCATATCATCTCTGGCAAATGGATGCTGCTAATATTCTGAGTTTGGCTCTCTTCACTGGGTCTACATTTCAGTGAACACTTACTCAGGATTTCTTTGTGCTTTTCACACAAACTGGTGAAGCAGCTTAACATGTCGCTGTCCATTGCTTGGATGCTTTTGATACCCTTGGCTGCCCATGGGGATTAAGCCTGACAATGGCCTAGCTTGTCTGAGTGCTGCCTTCAAAATATTTGCAAAATCCTTCATATTTCCCTCACCATGGGAATTCCCTATAAATGTCAAAGTCAACGAATTATTGGACATGTTCACCATATATTCAAAATTCAATTACAACAAAGAAAATAGAAAGAGAGCAAATAAATAAGCTATTGATACACCTCAAACTCAGAAAAAGAGCAACAAGCCAAACCAAGAGCCCAAAGAAGGGAGGAGATTATAAAACTCAGGGAAGAAATTAACGCAATAGAGATGAAGAAAACTCTACAAAAAATTAGTGAATCAAAAAGTTGGTTCTTCGAAAGAGTAAATAAAATTGATAAACCCCTAGCCAACCTTATCAAAAAAAGAAGGGAAAGATCTCAA
>PVLD010025302.1:0-23949 GCA_004027595.1 Dinomys branickii | reverse complement strand
AATATATTATGCTCTTAACCTCCGTTGTTCTTAAAATTCATTCTTTGGTTTTAGAGAACACGAACTCATCTGATATCATTCAGGTTGGGAGATTTATTTTCCTGTATCACCAAGATGGTGGTTATCAAGGGACAACTCCACAAGAAGGTGACAGAAAGCATATCTTGGAATCCCTATTTTATTTTTATAAACCAGTTATCAATGAGACAACAAGATTTGTCATTTGTCAGCTTTCCCATTACTGGGAAAAAGTAGCAAACATTGACAATTTAAATGGAGGGGACAGGTTAATTACGGTCATGGTTCAGTGGCTCCAAGTCAGAAATATCATGATGGATGATGGGCATGGTGCGGGAAGGCTGCTTACCTCACAGCAGCAGGAAAGCAGAGAGAAGGGAGGAACCAGGGAGGGAGACGCACAGTCTCCAAAGGCACAGCCCTAGTGATGCCCCTCTCCTAAACAGGCCCTACCACCTAATTGCCCATTTAACTATGAACTCATCCATGCATCAGTCTACTGCTGAGTATAGCAATCCCCTGACTCAGTCCCTTTTCGAAAGCTTTACCTCTGAACATATGAATCTTTGGGAGGACATTCTAAATCTGAAGTATAACAGCATCTCTGAATAAATCTCTAAGACTGGATTTACTATGGAGTCAAAATCACCAATTTCTTATTGGCCAACCAAAATGAATGGAAATTTGTTACTTTCTAATTGAGGCTAGAGAGCTTCATCATTCCACTATTAGATATATGGGTGAAAATATTTTACCAATGCCTTGTATTGCAGGAGTGTGTGTGTGTGTGTGTGTGTGTGTGTGTGTGTGTGTGTGCAAACAAATTCATTGAATATTTTTAGCATAAAAGGGCCTCAGTGTGATATGGAAGGTTATTTTGCACAGGTGTTGCTGTAAGTGTGACCAAATGAGGAAATTCAGAGCGGTCAGTCTTCAACTAAAAAACATTTCCATCTTTTCTGGGTAATGTCAGGAAGCAGCCAAGTCAAACAGTCTCCTACTTTATTTTCATTTTAACCACTACTTTTAGGTAAAGGCTTAAGATTATGGTTTCGTTTCTTTTTTATTTGTCAGATATAAGTCAGATAGAATCAACCCCTTACCAATACATGAACTTCAGGACAGAAAGTTTCTTGTAACGCCAAACATTACTCATAAAGCTGAAGTTAACCTAAATTCAAATTCTCACGAATTCTAAGTGTCCCTACTAGTTTCCTAGTAAATACATTGCATTTCTATTTTTTAAAATAAAAGCTTACTGTGTTTTCCAGAATTTTATTTCCTATACTTTGCTTCTCTCTTTCCTTATATACCTTCACCTAGGTATTTCATTCACTTCTGGTAATGGTAGCCTCTAAGCAGATTATCTTTAAGTCAGACCCTCATTCATATTTCCACACATTTATGAATATCTCATTAATAAATTAATACATGCCAGGATCTATACTTGATGATGCTGATATAGAATTCACTATGATGTGGACTTTGCTACTAAATATATTCAAGTATGTTAGGATACAGCTAAAAATTTGACTGTAGTGACAGTGGAACAGAGACATGAACCACCCGAATTTCTTACAAGTAGCTCAAATATAATATATATCACACTGCATCAGTGAACTTCTAGCTCAATTTGCCTAACAAATGACAAGTGTATCTTAAATATTTTGGTCATTTTCCTATCAGAGGAAGCAGAAATCATCTAGCTGGTGTATATCTCAAAGTATAACAATGGATGGCCAATAGAAGTTGCTCAATTGAATTTATTTTCATAAAAATAAGAAACCCTTTGTCAAACAATGCATACTATCACTGTTTTCATTCTGCTCTTGGACAGATTGATTTTGAGAGAACTGGAATGACTTTTCCAAGATGACATACAAGTAAGTGACACAGTTGGAATAATAGCCCAAGTCTTACATCCTAGAAAAAAAGTTTTTCTAACTCACAAGACAGATATCAGTGTTCTATGCTTTTTGATATGTTCATCATAATGAAAGACAGAAAACTGCAAGGCAGTTTGTGCCACTGAATTCTGGCCTTCATTTTAGAGCTCAGGTTTTTGTTTTTGTCACTTTGCCATAACTAGGGTCATTAAAACACACAGTTACCTATACATACAGACAAAGAGATATTACATAATCAAAACTATAGCAGAAAAGATCTAGATGGTCTGTGGCTCAAAACAAAAAAAGTCCATTTTGAACGCAAATTTGCTGGTCTGCTGTTCACCGACATATGCATTAGGAGGTTTTCATCCCTTCTCTCCTGAGGTCTAGTACAAAATTACTCAAACTCTCCAGAGTTAATTGGAAACCATGACCTAAATGTTCCCAAAGTATTGCTGATTAGTTCTCAGAAAACTCATTCCCATTTTTCGTCACCCCAGACAACACAGTATGACTTTTTAACATGCGCAGTGGCAACACTCTTGCACAGAAAATAGATTCGTCCTCCAAAGACAAACCTTAGCTTTGAAGCTATCTGTGTAAACTGCTTTGATGATACAGACATTTTGGTAAAAAGAAAAATCATCTATGCTTTACCTTTAGATATGAAGAGTGTGTGAACATTATGAACCATATAAAGAATATAAAATACATATGCCACCTCATTTTTACCCATAGGAATGTTTTTAAAATTGAGATTTACAAAATGGATCATGCAGGGAGCAACTATAATTCTGTTCTTCCCCAATACTAACGAGACATTTCTAAAAGTAAAATATTAAGAGACAAAAGTAAAACTGTGCTTTCCACTATTCTTTGCATTATTCATTTGATTTGTGTTTCTGGGTCATAAATCACTGAGAAAAAGAGGTTGGTGAAAGAAATGTATACAATATTACAAACAGATAAAACACACACATATTTTTCACTTATACTGTTAGAGATTAATATTCTTTAAACTCTTATCTGTAATTTATATTTTCTAATGCTGCAATACCAAAAGGCACTATTTGAGGAAGCAGAAACATAATGTTGTAAATGATTATATTTAATTTGATTCCTATACAGAGATTCAAAATATTATCTCAGATATTTATATAGCTGTTAAGTGCCTTTAGAAGACACAGTTAACACTACCTTCCAGGTACATACAAATTTACATTAGGATAGGATTTATACTTGGATAAACTTTATGCTCTAAACAAATTATCAATGGTCTGAATAACATGAATCTTTAAGTTGTTTTTGATCACTTGTGGCATTGAGCATCTCTTTTTTAAGAGGTATATGTCCTCATGGTGATAAAATAGTTTAAATGCTCTTCTCCTCTGAAAAAGATATGTGAAAAACAGAAACCAAGGTCTGGGATGTAGCTTAGTGGCACAGCACCTGCCTGGCAAGCATGAAACCTTGAGTTTGATTCCTGGTACCAAAAACATAAAAAAATTAGAAAATTAAAAAATAAAACTTAAAAAGGTATGCCCAAGATCATCTCTTGAAAAATCCCATAAATTGAGCAAAATATATCCTCATGCACAGTAACTTACAGAAAATGCAACTGTAAATTGTCAGATGTTGGTATATAGTAATCAGAAGACAGCAAGACAGGCAGATTCAGCTTTCTGAGATCAAAAGGCAAACACATAGCAGATTCACTCTAAAGGAAAGAAGTGGCTAAAAATACACCATGAACACATGGAATAAACAGTACAGTTCAACCAGTGAAATTTGGAAATAGTAATTTGATAATTTCTGATATGAGCTTTCAACTATGATGTCTAAACATGTGACTCTTATTAACTAGTTTCTTATTCTAGCACTCTTGTCGCTAACAATGTTCTTTTTAAAAGAGTCTTTTACATTCAGTGATTTTTGTTATAATATTCTACACTAAAATGGTATCTTTTAGATTTCAGGGTCTTCCACAAACGTCATCTCATTTGATACTGTTAAATAGCCAGATGAGACTAGCAGAGCAGGATGTTATTATCCTGAACAGTTTAGAGATGTAAAACTTTATCTTCAGGAAGGTCGACTGAGTTTCCCAAACAAATGGCAACACCTAACACATCCGATCCAGATGGTACCTCTTTAAAAAATGTTACCTCTGAAAATAGACTTGCCAATCTCCTTGTAAGGTAAATATGATGAATAGGAATATATTACTATTCTCAAAAATCCTTTATTTTTGTGATTATATGAATTAGGATTATTATAGAAATATATAAAGACGAAAGAAATGATTATTCATTTGATTATCATCTTCAGCTGCCAACTAAGTGACTTATTAATAAACACTACACTTCAGAATGAAGGCAGGCTTAAGAATTTTATTTTAAAAGAGGGCATTATAGTTAGTTATTACATATTTTAATTCTTATGAAATAATGGAAATTTAGTATATACGATTGTGATCTCATAATAACTTCATAAATGTTAATGACTACAGTGGAAATCAATATAGTTTTGGAAATGTACATGAAAAATTTCTAACATGAAAATCAAATACTTCACACATTGCTTTCCTAGTAATTGTATAGTACAATAAATACATTTTTATAAGACCAATTGAGAAATGAATTAATCTCTCAAAATAACTCAGCCTAGGTTATAAAAGAACTGTCCTCTCTAATTTTATACCTATTTTAATGGCTCCAATATGATTTACAAGACAAGATGTGGGATTACAAATAGTTTGAGCTAATTAAAACTTATCAAAATAAAGATTTAACTTTTTTTCACTTTAATTACCACTGGGAAATTGCATTTAAAAAACCCTAGATACTTTGAAATGCATTGGTGGTCTTTAAAAAAACAATTAAAATTTATGAAGAACAGGAAGGGTTATTTTTCAATTAGAGTTAAAACACAAAAGGAATGAGCCTGAAGGCGATTTCAAGGATTTTCTGACTTACACTTATAATATTTGCTACAGTGTCTACATCATCATCAACTTAGTATAAATTCCTTTAGCGCAAGAGTCCACATGACATTTCCTAGCATTTAATAGACATTCAATAAATTCATCTAAAATCAGTGTCCTACTCTAAACAAGGCACAGTTCCTAAAATTTATTTCACAATCTCTTGTTCTTAAAAACCTTGAGTTTCTTTCTTGATGTGAATTTATTACAAAATATTTATATTTGTGTAGAATTTTAAAACCCTTTATTGCTTTTGAATAAATTACTTTAGCCAAAACAATAATTTGTGCATAGACCTTTTGTAACAGAAGCCAGGTTGTATAACAGGCTACTCTTTAGTTATAACTAATTCGTTTAAAACTGAGCATGAGCAATTTTGACTAAAATTGTGTTTTGCTTTGTAGAAGTATAGATATTAAATCTTTGCAGCTTATGTCTTTCTTGAGTTTTATACTAGTAGTGAAAGGGACATAGTAAAAATTTTACTGGGTAACACATGGTATTTAGATATCAGTGACTGAATGTCTGTTACTCTGGCATGAAAACAGTTTCTTTGGAGTTTTTTAAATGCACTACTAAAAAGAAAGTTAATTTAACATTTTTAGGCATACTGAAGAAAGGGAACTGAAGAACTTCAGTCAAAATTATCCAGGTATTTTGGCAAATACTGAAAAACTTTGGTCAAAATTGTCCAGGTATTTTGGCAAATTTCCAGATCAAGTGTCCATTGAATCTGGCCCAGAGACATCAAGCGTCAAGTAGGGAAGAGTCCCAGAAGCCATCGTCCCCAGGCCCTCATTTGGTTTCTGTCACCCAGCATACTCCTACCCTCCCTGCTTTTTATCACCCACACATTTCATGGGCCTCTCTTTTCTAGCTCTACTCATGTTCTGTCAAAATCATCCAGTGTGTCCAATTGAGAACAAAGCTTTGCGGCACCAGAGATCTTCCTTCTATATTTGACACTGATCTATTAATTGGCGTCCTTTGTGTAAAAGCATGAAATGGCTTCTAAACTATCCAAATAACCTTGCATCTAGCTAGTATTTCTTCAACTTATTTGCAAGAATACAGTGAAAGACCTTGCAAAATGCTCTGATGAAATTCAAATAGACTACTGCATTTTGCTTACCTACCCATCTAAACATTGCTCAATGTAAAATATTTGTGCCTCAGACACATAGAAAATATAGGTTTATTTACTCGTTCATACAACTATACACTTTTCTATTTAAATTACCTGATTAAACTATTCAAGAAATGAGTTCATATTTTTCATACAGCCCACATATAAGGAGCACTTAGGATCTTAGAGCTCTTAGGTAGCTAAAAAATAGTGATATTAATAGAAATAATATTTTCTATGATTTTATATAGACTTTAATTGCATTTGCCAACATCTAATTAGAAAACAATTAACATAGCTATAGGAGGGGAAAGTGAAAAGAAGGGCACCACGTTGTCCTTTTATAGAAAGCATGCCATTTAATAAAGACAATAGCAATGAATTATAGCACAGTGATAATCACATAATTTTTAACATTTGGCTAGATTACCTTAACTGGTCTTTCAATTCAGTTTTATGAGAGTGACAACTTTATCACCAAGAAGTAGCTTTTGTTCTAAAAGAGGACATTCAAAAGGGATATGGATTTGGACATTTGCATACGGGGAAACCTTATTTATAAGTAACTATACTTGGAACTTAACTCAATTTTACATATTGATATACAGTAAAACATTTTCTCTGGGTTATAACAGACATTGAATTCACAGGAATGCAATGAACTTCCCTGAAAAATCCAAGGAATATTTTACTTTTTGTTGTCATGAATTTTGCCAATAGTTTTAGAAAGTTACACTACAGAGGGCAAATACTGTTCATGGAACTTGAGTCAACATACAACACGCCAGTATCACTGTTGCCTCTGTGACTATCACATTCATAGTATCATCATCTACAAATTTCACCCATGTGCAGAGTGATTGTGTCTGAATTACTACATACTAAAAGGTACATTATTTTTATTGAAAATCATCACTTCTCTACAAAACTGAGGTAATGTCATCTTAAAAATTGTGTACTTGAATATGGTATATTTTTGATGATATGGCATTTTATAACCCAATTTTGATTTATGATAATATCGAAGATGCTGCAGAATATTTATTACAGAAAGCTAAGAGGGATGGCATTGGGTCTGAGAAGTTTGCAAGTTGCTGGTAGAGAACCACAGGGAAATTTCAAGATGAAGGACATCGTACCGAAAATAAATCAAATTTTTTTTTAGAGAGAATAAGGACATTTCCCTTCTGTGCATTCAATCTCTGATCCTTACAGCTCCATGGAGAATGAAGTAGCATGTTAAAGATTGCTCTCTTTTACAGCCAGCTGTGACTATCGGTGAACCAAAGGTCTACTTCCTATACAAACCTGAATTAAAAACAGCCAGCCCTTTAGTTGGTACAGAGCCCACATTCTTGATTACATTTGACACAATAATCATCATCATATCTTAAGACTCAAATCAGCCTGACAGTGCTCGACTCAGGGCTGCTTCTTCCAATTAGCTGAAAATTGCAGCCCAGCTCGTCGTCTATGGAGTAAGTTTACATTACAATTTTGCTGTGGTGAAAAAGCAACAAACATGACAGAAGGGGCAAATCAACTTTCTAACTTAGCCAGTCACTATTTTAAGTTCACTAAAGTTGGCAAACCTGTTTTGACGTGAATGAGAAACTAATGTTTTGTTATTGTTTTAAAATACATAAAGTTTTAGATAAATAGGCAATGAGGGGAAATAGACGCATACTATGAATATTTTCAATTATTTTCCAAAAGAAAATTTTCAGAAGAAACAGTCATTTTTTGTATAAAAGTGTTTAAAATAATTTCTAATTAATGCTTAAGTACATATAAGTTGAAAATGAAAAGTGAATAATACCAATATCAGTAGCTATTAGGATCTAGAAACACTGTGTCCATGTAACACAAATGTTACCTCATTATATATCTGATTCAAAATTATTTCTCTCCTCCATTTCTAGGGGAAAATAATCATGGGCATGTGTACACTTTATGTCCTCCAATCTGGTATCTTTGTGTGCAGATTGAGTCAGTTCACACACTATATGGAGAAAAGAGCAGTGGAAAGGTAGTCACACTTCCTGGTAGCTGCACTGAATATTTTCTCAAATAATGCTCTTACAGACCATCTTGAAAGTGAATGGTAATGCAGATTCAGAAGAGAGGAACAAACAGATGAAATGAAAAAGGAGTCTATAAAAACAGACAAATACTGATGAGCAGGAGAGCTGGAGAAACAACAGAATTGTAGAGGGAGTTGAAATATAAGGGATATCGTAGCCACTGGGGATGGAGGAATGTGTGGGCAAGAACAGGTATGAAAGGCCTAACAGAACCCAAGAGCCCATGGGAAGTGAATGTCAACAACAACAGAGAACTACAGCGAGGCTAAGATGAATATAAAAAGGATTATGGAGGAAGACAAAGCTAAGAAAGTGGTAGAAATAAGACATGAGAGAAGAAACTTGGTAATAATATTTCTTTGACCTTCATTATTCCCAGATAGCCTTATGTTCACCCAAAGCCTAACATTTCCTTCAAGACATCATGTTATAAATATGTTCAGTTCATGGATATAACTAAAAAAGAAGTATTTGGGTTTTTTTAGAGTTCACTTACATTTATTTTTTTGTAGGGTAGATTTTTAAAGTATGTTTCCTGATGCAAATTTTACTGTACACTTCACTTCCTTAAGGAAGGAAGGCAAGATTATTAAAATCCGTAAATGTTCATCCACAGCATCTAAGTAAGTTCTGCCACAAATCTTTATGGCATGCCTTATTAAAGAAAAATAAAATGTTAGTGCTTTTCAATGAATTAATTGCTATCTTCTTTAGGATTATTCAACAATCCGAGTACCAAAAACAATATGCTCACAGGCTCTGTTCTCCTTTGCAAAACAAAGCATACTTTTTGTTGTCAGAATAATGAAGTCTTTGAAAGTTTTTCTTAACTTTTAGGAAAATATCCTCAATGGAAGCTAACATTCCTTAACATTATCTAATAAAAGTTATAAGCTCCCATTTTATTAAAACTATACAGTCTACTTCTCTAAGTATCATAAAATTAATGTGTATTTGGTTAACTTTTGAAAAGTAATCAAATGAGATTCATGAAAAAAACTACATTTTAAGTTTCACATTCCCTTACGTTACCTGTGAGTGTTTTTCTGAATTCTGTTATGGCTGAATTAGAAATGCTTTGAGGGACTACTACTTATTTGAAATTACTTGGTGTAAGTTTTAAAGCACTTAGCTCATTCTTGTAGTGGTCTAATTTTTCACAATAAAGATGCTCTATAGATATTATCATTTTGGACTCAACAATTAATCAGCTGATTTGCTCTTGTTGATTTCAAGGTATATACTAGTGTCAACGTTAATAATGAAATGACACTTTTAAAAAAGTACACAATATGATCACTGAACAATTTGGTCTCTTGCCCACTAATGTTCATGGAAGCATAGCTATAAATTATATTTGCGAGCTACTGAATGGGATTAGTATTCTTAACCCAATGCTCCATTATTGTTATATTGCTCTATGGGTTCTGTGAGCACAAAGAAATAACATTTACCACAGCAAAATCAGTGTAAGAGAACAGGCCAGTTTACAGGATAACTGCAATACATTTTACTTTGAAGTATCCTTGAAGATCCTTGGAACGCTTAATTGACACAGGATGAGATATTACATCTACAAGAGATGAATGCCATTCGGAATGACTGAGCTTCTGAGTTTGATCTATCTGTTCACTTCTTGGTGTAAATCACATGGTTGAATTTAATTTCAAAAATGTTACAGGTGATTACTTAGGCAATCACTGGCTCACCAAGTAACATGCTAGATTCGGGCTCAGCTCTTCCACTCCCCTGCTGTGATGACAGAAAACATGGTCTGAGTTTATTGTTATCTCCCGCATATCTTAGAATCTCAGGCACTTCCCTTCTTGAGCAAGAGTTGTCACTAAGAAAACACTGCTTTATTTGCTCATAAGCTGGAAGTATTTTTTTCCTTTTCCCTTTATTATTTACAATATTTGTACCATTATATGATCAGATTCTAAGACAAAGTTCAACCATTAAATTATTGTTAGAGTATAGAGTATTCTGAGATATTAGAGGCAGAAGGGTCATCCTGATATAGAATTCTACTTACATATTTACCTATAGGTAATGCAGTTTGTCATATATACCGTAAAACTGAGTGCCTTTGATTGGCATGTTTTTTATTTCTTACTTGAAAATGTGAATGTAATAATTTCTTCCACTTAATCTTTTCCCTTAAGCATGAATCTTCAGGTAGCTCTTGCAAACTTACATTTAATACAGTTGTAATCATTTTGATCCTCATGAAAACATGATGTGATAAAATAAAATGTTCCTATGATCTTGATGTAAGAACAAAAAGGCATATTTGTTACTGGAATCATACACTCAAATGCTATAATATGAGTATTAAGTAAACATATAACAGTAGTAGTAATAGTAGTGACAGATACATAAAAAAATTAAGACATCAACATAGTATATATAGAGTTCTATAGATTATCCTATTAAAATATAATAAGATTTACAATTCTTTCAATATGTCAGAAAGAATGAAAGCTGTTTTTAAAGGTTTTTTATTAGCTATACAGAATAATACATTTCATTGTGACATATTCATACATGCATGTAACATACTTTAATCATGTCTGCATCCCCATTACCTGCCTGCCATTCCTCCCTTCCTAATTTGCTTCCTCTTCTCTGATAGTCTCTTTCCTACTTTTCATTTTATCTCTATTTTTTCAAAGGCTAATTTTATTAGTCCCTTTGCTGTCACTGGAACAAAACACCTTAAACCCACAATTCAAAGGAAGAGAGGTTTCTTTATTTATTTTTATTTTAAAGAGAGAAAAAATAAAAACGATACTGAATTTCAAAACAAGATGATAGGAAATTAGCAATGGTTATTATATTGTATATTGTTACCTTCAAAGCAGTTGGTCAGATTACCAGATATAGGCATGCAAAATTGTTTAAACAATATAAGCACTAAGTGTTCCTTTCAGAAACGAATAGAAATTAGCGATATTAGTGGCACAATTATCTTACCTATGGTGTATGTGTGTGTGTGTGTGTGTGTGTGTATGTGTGTATTATTTCCCTTCCTTTTTTTCCTCAATACAGTATTACTCAGCTATAAAGAAAGATAAATTTGAGTCTTTTATATGTAAATGGATGTGACTAGAGGCCATACTTATAAGTGAAATAAATCAGACTTGCACTTATAAACATTATTTTATCTCCCTAGTGTAAGAAACTAAATGTATAAATAAGATCCTAAAGGTACAATGGATACTGAGATGTTCATTTTGGCTCACAGTTTCAGCCTATGGTCAGGTGGCTCCAAGGCAGATAGATCATGGGAGACAGGCATAGTAAAGTTGGTTACCCCATGGCAGCTCAGAAGCAGAGAGAAAGGGATGGTGCCAAGGACAAGAATACAATCTTTCAGCTCACCCATGAACTATCTTTTCCCCCAGGTCCCAAGTCCTAACAGCACAGCCCATTACAAACTCATCAAGGGACTAACCCACTGATGCATATAGAGCCACAATGATGTAATCACTTTACAAATACATGAGACTTTTAGAGGCCATTTTAGATCTAAACCATGAAATTCCACCTCTGCCCTCAAAAAGGCTCATGTCTTTCTCACCAAGCAAAATGTTTTCAGTCCTTCTCTAAGTGTTGCCAAAGTCTTAACAGTTCCACTATTACTGAAAATTCCAAATCTAAATTCTCCTCTGAAACTCAAGGCAAACCCTTAGCTTTGAGCCCCTGTGACAATCAAATAGAAAGTTAAATTCTTCCAATATAAAATTGCATAAGGCAAACATTCCCACCCTGAAAGGAACAGATGGGAATGGAATTAAATTGGAATGAAACTGGACCAAAATCCGTCAGGGTAAACATTAAATCCTGATACTCCACATCCAGTACTCAGGGCAGGTTGTGGAGTAATGTGAACTCCATATGTCTTGGGCAGCTCCATTCCTATGGCCTTGCCTGTCATATGTTCTCTTTCTTGGGCTGATCTCATGCAAAGCCTGCAGCTTTCCTCAGCATTTGCTCCACATTCCTGGCATCTCCAACTTCCTAGGGTCTCTACTGTACCTTTTGCTTCATTTTCACAGCTTCATGCATTACTCTCTTAGGGGTACACTGCCTGGCCTCTGAATCCTTCTTTTGAAATCTGGGTGAAAGTCTCCATGATCCCACAACTCTTGAATATGCATGCCTATAAAACCAGCACAACACAGATAATGCTATAACTCCAGAAGTATCCAGGCCCCCTTGGATCATGCTATAGATGCCTCTGAATGACTGGGTACCTTAGCACTATGAAACAAATGTTAAGAAACCACTTTCCTTGTTGCAGGGGGCCTAGATGCCTTATTCTCAAGTGAAATCTTTTGCTTCATACCCTTGATCCTCAGGAAAAATGGGGTCTTTCTCATTCCTGAGATGCCTCAAGGTCTCTTTTCTATTGTCTTGATGCAAGCTACTTGGCTTCTTTTTAATGCTAATATTTCCAGCAATCATGCTTTGCATGGCCCCTACTTTCAGGAGCTTCCTTTCTTGTGAAACTGTCAAATTTTCACATCTGTTTTTGCTCCTAATTCTCAGGCTAGATCTGACTAAAAGCACCTAACAGTACCCATGCCACCACCTGAATTTTGGATTACTCAGACATTTTCTCAATCAGATTAATTAGCCCACCATCCTTAATCTCAGCCTCCTGCAAAGCCTCGAGTAATGTGCTAAATGAAGAAATTTTTTCTGCTAGGGTGTAACACATATCACCTCTAGTCCAACTACCAATGAGTCTTTGTTTTCAAAAAAGCAAGAGCCTGGCCTTTACTATCTCATCATTCCAATGGTCTTCTGAGTTCCAACCAGAATCTTCTACATATCTGTGATTACTCTGTTTACAACATTGTAAAGCTTCTCTAGGCAGCATGTGCAAACCTTTCAAACTCTTCCTACAATTTAGTTCCAGATGCTTCTGAATCACATAGTCAGGTACAGTCACAGCAATGACTCCAGTTGCTTAACTCATTGACATAGTATTCCTACTAAATTATAACAGTATTTAAAATTCTTTCAATATATGTTAGAGAGAATGAAAGTTTATTTTAAACTTTGAAAGATTTTTATTAGGTCATTATTAGTTATGCAAGATAATGGGCTTCACTTTGGCCTATTCCTACCTTTATATAGCATAGTTTAATCATTTTCACTTCTCCATTACTCCCTTTCCTTCCTCTTTCAAGTCCTTCTTCTTCTCTAATAGTCTCCTTCCTGTCTTCATGCCATCTCTGTCTTTTTTTGAAGCTGATATTAATAGAATATTATACCTCTCCTTATTGTCAGTAAAAGTATTCATATCTTTCCTAGCATATGGATTAATGAGCATAAGTACCATGAGAATTTTGCTCAGTGTCTGCAATACCTTTTGCAACACTTGGTAAAGAATACTTTTCTAACTGAAGTAATTAATTAGAAAATGCAAATATATGTCAATATCAGCCTTTTCAACTTAGATACTTTTATTATGTATTATTTAACTAGTGAACATATATTTGCCATTGCTTGAATCTGACTTATACTTTCAAAATTAGAAATGTAAGATTCTAGTAGTTATACATTTATGAAAGCAAAATTTGGCAAAACTTTGGAATATAGATAAAAAGATGGAGAGAAACTTGCTTTTCTAGAAGGAATGATAAATACTTTCTCAGATGGCCTTTTGGAATCAGTCATGTTAATATGCTGGGAAAGGTACAAAAGAGTTGACAAAACTAATTGAAATATTAAAGAGCAACTAATGACAAAACATCACAAAACTCTGAAAAAACAAAACTCTCAAAGAACTAGTGACTCTAACATCATATGAATGATGCCATAATATAAATATAAATAACAAAAAGAAAAATATCAATAACAAATATAAGACTTTCTATGTCAAAATGGGCATAAATTGATATTTAGAGCTTGGAAAGTCACAGGCTCTGTGCTTTGGTATCATTTTCTTTTTTTTGGTATCATTTTCTAAATTATAGGTATTTCAATATTGAAACAAGTAAGCAATACAGATTTGGCACAGGTTAACTCCAACCTGTGAAATGTTACATTCATTTGGAATGTAGACTACTTAGTTATAAAGATGTTTGACTTCCTGCTCATCAGTTGACAAGTAGAGCACATCCCAGAGAGAAACTCCAGCCCTAGCAAGCTGGCCTATCTATCAATTAAGGGTTTGTACTTAAGAATGAGTCCAGGTCACTGGCTTGCTAAGGACTCAGCCTGATCCTGCTAGACCTTTTGAGTTTCAACTGTTACTTAGCTTTATTGAAGAGTTTTGGCCTATTCTCAGAACAGACCAGACCTATCTACCATGAATGGTTGCCAAGTGAGATTGATGGCCAGAGTCACTACATGAGAAGTATACTGAGGCTTAATCTCATACACCAAGTGCCTGGCTGGTTCTCTGGAATTGACTACCTGCCAGAATGAGTTTTGCTGTCACCAGCAGCAACCAAACAATTAGGCTAACAGTAATTATTAACACAGTGTGAATTATATATTTTACATATAGGAAAAAGATACAACTGTAAATTAGTCCTATGCTATTAAAATGTTGATGAGGACAGAATATCAAGGAGGGTTAATGGAGTTTGTTTCAGGAATCAAAAACTTATTAGCAGATCCCAGTAATTATAATAGACTCTATTATCTATCGCTGTATTGTTTATTGCTATCTGATAAAACAGAAACTAGCTATATATAATTTCTTTTACTAAAAGTACCCTAAATTATCTCCATCATTTCTAAATGGTTTACCCTCTACCCTCTATGTGTAAAAGAATGATCCAATACTACTTAAATAAGTTGTGGCAAAGAATCAATATTTTCCTTTCTCCCTGTTTTCCCCATCGTACTATCTATATATCTATTTGTTTATGTGTTTCTTTGTTTTTTGAGTTATGTTCTTGCTACACAGTTCAGGCTGGCTTTCAACACACTGTAGAGCCTAGGCTGGCTTCAAACTCATGGTAATCTTCCTACCTTAGCCTCTCAAGTGCTGACATGACAGGTGTGCACTGCCATGCCAACCCTGATCTATGTAGCTTCTTGCAAAGGGTTCCTGAATTCCGACATAATATGAGGTGAGAACGACAACTCCAAAAGAAGAATATAAAAATTTCCAAGTAGAGTCAAAGTTAAATAGCACCTTGGTTAATATGGCATATTTGTAGGCTTATGAATGAGTGAAGAGTTGAGCGCCTGGCACTTGAAAATACTGCTCAGATAACACTGGGATGGTGAATATACTGATTCTCTTCTAAGATCCTGTTCCCTATCTGTTGAGAATTCTGACTGCTACCAGTTTACAACTGTCTCCCATGTGAAAATTTCTCTCTGTAAGTTGTACAACTCCCTTAAGAATCTGCCAGCCCCTCAACTCATTGTAGTCTGGTTTTGCTCTGTGCTTGGTCTTGCTTCTCTTACATCCTTACACATGCATTTCATGAGAACATGCCTTTACAAACCTTTGGATAACTCTCTACCTTGTAATCTGTTTCCAAGGAGCTCAATCTAAGTCAGTTGTGATTCATTTTGTTTTACAACTCTTTTGAACTGAAGTATAGTACCTTACATTTATATCTCATTTCCCAACATTCAGCCTCTGAGTCCAATTTGATAAAAACTTTTGGCTCCTGATATTCTCCTTGACTGTATTTGCTATTTCTCCCTGCTTAGTGTCACTGGCAAATTTGATAGGAGTGTTATCTATACCTTCATCGAAGCTAGTGATAAAAATACTGGAGAGGACAGAGACGAAATTAGGTTGCTGTGAAGAGCTGCCAGAAATTTCCTTACAGGTTAATATGTATCCATTTCATAGTAATGAAGGTAGCGCGGGCCGGAGAGTGACAGATTTGAGTTGGAACACCAGGTCTGTACAAATGGAAGTCAATACCTTGACTCACAACTAAAAGAGTAATATCATTTTAGCATTTCTCCTTTTCAGGGAAACAGGTCCTGTTATTGTACTACATATTTACAATCATAGCACGCTGCAAAAATGTAAACATCATAAATAATCATGAGTTCATGATTATTATTTACTTAAAATATCTCAGAACGAAAGTTATACGTGGCTATATTAAGGAGGGTTTGTTTCATTTAAATGTTATTTTAATAGCAGTGTGACAAATTTGAAGTTCGATGACTAAAGCAATTTCACTAGATCTGTAATACTAGCAACATAGAAGAATAACAAAAACCCTCAAGAAATGTATAAGTAACGCTCAGTCTATGTAACGTAGGTTATGACCTCCAAAGGTGTTTAAATAGATCCATCGTACTTGCTGTAAATGATCTGTGGCATGAAAATACTGACACAATACATGGAATGATGTAATGAGCATTGAAATTAGGAATTTGATGAAGCTAAGTACAATGCTGAACACTGGAAAATATTCAAAACACACAACCACTTCTTTGAATGGGTAATTGATTTCCCAGGTAATTGAAATAGTTTTCATCTCTTTGAATGAATACTGATGACAAACAGAAGGGCCATAGCATACAACTCTGGCTGGAGGCATGAGGGTATTACATTTGTGGTTGGCTGTTTAGTAAGTCATCATGTAGCTCAAGGAATTATTTCCTCCATGTTTTTTCCTTGAAAATATCTACACATTTCTTTTTTAAAAATAAAACTGTGTTAAGGATTTTCCAAAGTACAAAAATTGTTTTTAATTTTGAATAACTTGAAAGTAAATGAAATAAAGATAGGCAAAATTGATTCACAAAAATATGATCAAAAGAAATGCTACAAATATTGCATGATTATTTCTTGATTTCTGAAATTTTCTATAATAAGTGTCCCTTCATACTAGAGAAAAAACTTCTAAGTACTGGCTAATAGGAGATATGATGTAAAACCCAAATGGTAAAACTTGGCCTCTGAAACAAAGTAAGTGGTACTGTGGTTCAGAAATGTCACAGAAGCACAAAGGGTTGCCATCTCTGGGTTGAGAAGCACGTAATGGTTGCTACGAATTCAGATTCTGCTGGTTTGAATAAGAAAATGCACTGTACAAAATGAAGAACTCGAGCCAGGCTCTTGGCTTCATTGAGTCAGGACTGGCATTAGATTTCCTGATTGGGGAAAGAGGCAGGCACAGAAAAATCTATTCTTGACCGTTACTTAAGACTGCTTAAATACATGAATTTTTTGTTGGCTTGGGTACTAATGGAAAGATCAAATTTCACAAAATTCACTAACACCTAGGAGTCCTGTATGTTTCTTTAGCATAGCACTTGAATAAATGGTTTATAGATAGAAAACAGATCCCCATTATGCTTTGAAAAAGCCACGAAATTCTCAAATGAGAAGACTACTGGAATTATAAATATAGTCAAATGATGATTAATTCATTTTTCAAAATAACTGAGCTTTTTAACAATAAACACCAACTAATTTAATTCTATAGTGAATATCCCTTAAAAATTTTCATGAGAATGATGCAGACACAAAGAAAATGAAAATTATAAACATAATTAAAAAGTAATATAATGGGAGCTGGGGATATATAGCTCAGTGGAATAAACTCCTGCCTAGCAAGCGCAGGGTCCTGAGTTCAATCCCCAGTACTGCCAAAAAAAAAAAAAAAAAAAAAAAGTAATATAATGGGTGCTGTTGCTAGCATGAATGGTTCCATTAAACCAAGTACGGGAAACTTCTCTCATTCGTTTTAATTTTAGGTACCATAACATTAAATTTATCAATGAAGAGAAGTCTGTTGGTGTCCTATAATTTTCCTTTTGGAACAATTATGTTTTCATTGTAGAGCTTTTTTTCATGGGTAAATCACAAATAAGGGCATTTTAAATCACATATTTTGATGTGCTGGTAGAGCCCAGTTCAGGATTCTAGGACTGGGTTAGAATAAAAATGGCTACTTGGCTACAACACAAAATAATTTTCCACACCAGTAAATCACCAATGACATGGTTCCAAATGTCTCCCTTTGTGTACAATCCCTGAAAGCTAGAAACATTCTAATTACTTCAAAGGAGATGGCAGAAAATGAAGCAGGCAGTTACTACTATGAACCTTTTAGATCCACAGGGATCATGAAACTCCCTGGCCAGAGCCCAAAGGTTTCACATAACGGGTATTAGAGGATCTTGTAGAATGGTGAAGATTCTTTGCATTCTGCAATCAGTCGGGAAGATTGGATTTCAGCAATATTCAAAATGGAAGTGTCTTGTAATATACAGTTCTCTCCTACAGAACCAGAAGAATTTCCTAGTATGGTCAAAAGCAATGTACCAAAAGGAATTGCTAATGGATTGGGTTTTTAAACATACCAAAACCTTTCAATACTCAAGGTGAATTAGAAAGTGTGTTCTGAATGTGATGGATTAAAAATAAAAAATTACAGTTACATTAAAGAAACTTTTTTTTTTTTTTTTTTGCGGTACTGGGGATCGAACTCAGGACCCTGCGCTTGCTAGGCAACCGCTTATTCCACTGAGCTATATCCCCAGCCCCTACAGTTACATTAAATTGATAATGTTTCATTGATGATTTTGGGTCATTTCTACCTTTAATGTTTATGAATTAAATATGTTTTAAGTATATTAAAATAGTCTCCAAATTAATAATGGTTATATTTTAAACTTGGGTTCCATTACCACAGTTTCAGAGGTAGCAAACTTTCATCTTTAAATTTTTGGAAATAATCCAAAGCCATGTAATGCCTAGTATCTGAGTGTTTTATTCCATTCATAAACAGTTATTGAGTACCATTACTGAGCAAACAAGGTATGGTCATGAAATAATTTAAAAGTCTGCTGATAATCACAAATGTTCCTAAGTAGTTCCAGAAATTGCTTTCCAAAAATATTTTGAGAATTAATAACATTTGTGAATAGAGTGTTTAAGAGTCTTTTATGAAACCCACGTTCCTGATCCTCTCCTAAATAAAGAGACAAGCAAATTTTATGGTGCCATTTGTTTTTTTTTTCCCTAGACAAAAATAAGTTTTACTTATTTATTTTTACATTCAGAAAAATTAGGACATGCTTTTGGGACTATATCTCATATTCAAATATCATCCATCAAGCCTCAGGAGGGTAAAAAAAAAGCACTAGTAGCAAAGGGAAGCAAGAAGATTTATTTTAAGGAACAGAACTTTGGGGCCAGTGCGAAAGTCAAAGTAATGATGTGTAGATGGCCGGGAGCACTAAAAAAAAGCAGGTCACAATTTCCTAGGGAAAAGAAAAAGGTTTCAGGATCAGGTGACAACAGGATAAAGAAAAAGGAATAGTTCAGAGCAAATTTTGAAGTCGAATGCACAGAATTTGGAAGCCAATTTTCCCCATGCATCAGTAGGTTTGGAAAGAGAAAGGCAAAAGGTAATTCTTAGATTTCCAGGTTTACATTAGACAATGAAACAAGCCAAAACACATGAAATCTAGTGATGTTTTAGGGGTGGAGCTATCGGAGGCTATAAGATACATAGGTAGAACGTACGGTAGATGGATGAAAATACAGTTCTGGAGATGAGGAAGAAGATACGTGTGAAGTAAATGTAGAGACTCAGAAGTCTTAATGGCAGTTGAAGCCAACAGACAAAGTTACATGAAATGTGCAGAAAGAGGAATGTGAATAAACAGTAGACATCTAAGGTTATACAGAGGAAAAGGAAACCACACTGCTTGTTGTTATATGGCCCAGATTTGTATCTTAAAGTGCTCTTCAGAATTTAAGATTTGTATCTCTACCTATGTACTCCATACTGCCACCTGGATGTATAATAGGAGTTCCCACATTTGATGTGCTTATATCTTCCTCTTAATGTATTTTGCTCTGGGGGAGTTTACCATCCAGAAAATGGGTATCTCATGGACCAGGTGCCAACATTAAAAGCTCTGGAGTCTTTCTTGTCTGCTCTCTCTCTGTCTCACACCTACATTCAATCCATTATCAAACTTTTCCAGCTCTGTTCTCAAACTCTCACGGCACCCAGCTGCTTCTCTCCACAGTCACATTCTCTATTCTGATCTTAGCCCTTAGCCACAAGCATCTGTCCCTTGGCTGTTTTATCTCTACAGTCTCTTAATGGTCTCTCTACTCCCTTTTAGTCAGTTGTATCAGAGGAGCCAGGTAAGTCAAAACACATCACTTCTCTGTTCAAAACACTCCAGTAACTCCCTTCTAGCTTAGAGTAAGACTTAGAGTAAGAGGTAGTCCTAGAAGGGCCTAAAAGGCCCGATATAATAAGATTCCTATGGTCCCTCTGGATTCATCAACGACACCACTTCTGCTTACTTGATCCCTTCCTGCCACCATGACCCCCTTAACCTTACTCCACCAACGCCAAGCATATTCCTGCCTCAAACTATTTCCACTTACTGAGAGCTCACAGAGCTGCTTTTCGCACATCCTCAGGTTGTTTAGATTACAATTTAGTGTCTTTCTTTCAGGAAGAATTTACTTGCCATAATTATTTATTATTTTAAATTTAATTTTGGATAGATATACAACAATTATATAAACCTATGAGGTGTAGTGTGATGTTTTGATTCATGTTCACATTGGTAATGATTGGATTGAGGTTACTACCATCTCCATTACCTTATCCTTTGTTTACGGTATGTGTATTCAAAATTCTCTGGCACTGCCCTGTAACCACACACAAAGCCTCTCTCCCTCCCTCATCTCTCTCTCTCTCTCTCTCTCTCTCTCTCTCTCACACACACACACACACACACAGAGACATATACATAACTCAGTGCATTTCCTTCTCTGTTTACATCATATATTTAATGTTTTTGTTTGTCATCATCTCCTCTTCTTCCCAGAATATCACCTTCATGAGGGTAGGGATGTTCAGTACCGTTTCCTTAGTACTAAGAACTAAGCACTAGTCAGCTTATCCTTGCCTTATCTGCCATCTCTATTCTCTTGCCCAGCGGCCACTGAATAACAGGAATCAGAAAAGTCAATTGTTGTTTAAAAACTGGATAGAGAATAAGATGTTATAGGAAAGTTGTTTTAGGATGAGTAAGACTAGGGTATGTTGGATGGCTGGAGGAGAGGAGCAAGAAAAAGAATTAAAATTCCCAGGGGAAGAAAAGAATATAGTTACTTAAAAAAGAACATGTTGGAGAATAAGAAGAGAATCCATGTGGAGTTAATATATATACATATGCAGCAAAGAGCTATGCTATATATACTATATATAATACATAAAGTATGAAATGTATATATAAGCTCATTTTTCCTTTTCTTATTTCTTTAAAGCAAAGGTAGAGGTGAAACAACCTGCAAATAGAGAAGTAAACAGTGACTTACAAGTGTCTTCAAGGTTCCCAAGCATAGACAACAGAGGTGATCACTTTTTCAAATCATCAGCTTTTAGTCGTGATCACTAAAATCTGAAATGCATTATTAGGAAGGACAAAAGGACATTCCTATCATTTGCAAGAAAGTTTGCATGTATTACATGCATATTCATATACACATCTATACATACATGTATACACATACACATTTGTACATGCATGTCAAGTCCCTTTCAGAACCTATAGGGACATTTCTGATATCTGGGAGCCAATATAAGGAGCTGGCAGCCTATGCTGAAATCTCTCCTGCTAAAACCGGCAGTCTAATTCATGAGCTTACACCTGGCGGGGTGAAATCTGTGGAAGCCCTCAGATAGACACAGACAGATAATTCAGAGTTAATGCTCATTTCTTCTTTAAAGAGAGATCCTGGAATAGAAATAAGGAAATGAAATCTCATGACAGTGTCATCATAAAGTCATCAGCCAGATGGCAGTCCTTGAAATCTAATCCTTAGAGGCCTCTCACAATAATTTATAATATCATATCTAATATCATCTTCTTCACAAATTCATATCTATTCACAGAGATTGAAGAGAAAGAAATGAACTTGCAGATGCTCACATTTTTTGGCCTTGTATATTAGTAGGGGCTCTACATGGAATGTGATCAGGAAAATAAAACATTTTCTTACACAGGACATCTATGTTCTACCCTGAGGGACTAAAGTAAACATCAGCTCACTCCTGTTTTTCTTTATCTCTTAAAACTACAACCTGCTAGTGTATAATATCAAAGGAAAGTTTTTCCAACTTATATTTACCTTATCTAGCACTCAACATTTTAAAACTGAAGACTTTATTTCTTTAAATAGGTTTCCAAATATGCAAACATTTTCATAGACAACAATATGATTTGCAGTTTCAGCACAGGCTATGTATTAGTGTTCAATAGTAATAGTGTCTAACCTGAACTGTGAGAAATGATGAAATCAGAGTGTTATCCATACCAATTTTTCAGAGATATGAGATACATTTCCTCTATAAAACAAATATAGATTTATCAACCTTGTCTTTTAAAAATGAGTTCATACAATTAACAACCAAAGTGAAAGTATCATCCTGCCATAGTTGCAATATTTCAGAGCTTAAACTGCTACACTGGAAAATGGATAAATGAAAGAAATGAGGTAGAAACAAAGAAATGGGATTCTATGAACCATTTTGTAAAAGAAATATTTTTATCTATAAAATACGGCAGTAGCTCTTTTTGAAGGGATAACACACATAATTATTATAAGTGGAACCTAAACTGCTTAAATGAAGGTAGTTCCAGATGATCTGAAAGTAGGATTGTCACTAAAATTGTTTTCAATGATCGAAATGTTGGACTTTGTCCATTCAGTAGGAAAGCCATTAGTTACACGTGGTTCTCAAGCATTTAAAAGGTGGCTAATAAGGCAGAAAGTGAACTTTAAGTTTTGCCTAGTCACCTTTAACTTAAATAGCCCCTTGCTTCTGGAGGCGACCCTATAGGTCAACCTGAATATATATAATGATGATTCTACTTCTGTGTCAGTTGGGCAAGATATTAGACAGATACGCAAAATTCAAAAGATCACACAGAGTTCCCTTGATTTTATGCATCTAGAATATGGTCTGTTGAGTGTAAAACGAGAGAGGGTATAGACAGAGCAGAACATGGTTTAATCTGTACAATGGATACATGTAGCAGACATAGAATGTGGATTTCCTATACCTAAAGTCATTACTTGCCAGTAAATATACAATTCATTTTATGAACACTTCCTGAGCAACACAACCATCAAGCCTGAATAACCAATTGTTATTATAATCCTACTCTGCTAGACAAAGATTTGAAGGGTTATTTCTTCAGGAAATTTAATGGTGTTCATCTGTAAAATACCAGACAAAACGACTAGCAAACACTTAAGTACAGTATAGTGAGATAAACACTATAATATAGGTTTATCTTTTCTTAAACTAATTTCTGAATTTTTAGTACATGTTTGCAGTATATAATGATTACAATTATCATGGGGAATTGGTACATGTACATAATACATCTTAATTCCTTTTCTCTTTCATTTGTTTTTTTCTAATCCCTTACCCTTCTCCTCCATCCCTACTTCTCCCAACTGTTGGCTCCCTTCCTTTCTGCAAAAGCTTATTTTCATCCTTTTTTCTATGCTCTTTCCCTCCCCCTCTCTCCTTCCCTCTATCTCTTCTTCATCATCCATTCCTGATTGTCAGTTTGGTTGGTAAAGAGATTAGGAAAGTGTACTTGGAGAGTTTAGGAAAGCACATTTCTTGGTGTGTCCGGGTGAGCCCTGTGGGCACTGTCTGTCTCCTGGCTCCTCTGGAGTCCTCTTCTGCTCTCTGCTTCTTGGATTCTATGAGCTGAGCAACTTTCTTCCATTACACCCTCCCACCATGATTTTTTTTTTTTTTTGCAGTACTGGGGATTGAACTCAGGACCCTGAGCTTGCTAGGCAGGCGCTTATTCCACTGAGCTATATCCCCAGCCCCTAAT